>SRMA01025462.1:0-46079 GCA_007224835.1 Danionella cerebrum | reverse complement strand
TTTTTCGATGAGGAAAAAAAAGAAACGTTTTTCGATGAGGAAAAAAAAGAAACGTTTTTCGATGAGAAAAAAAAGAAACGTTTTTCGATGAGAAAAAAAAACAGTTGCGATTCCTCACTCTGGAGCTTTGACCTGCGATATCGCATCACATGATGCAACTTGAGCCACCACATTTGTAGTGAATTATTATTATTATTATTATTATTAAGCACTGTTTTCTGGGCAGGATCAGAAACCGCCGCATACGGATAAATTCTGCATTGTTCAGGAGGAGTGTGACCAGCCGATTCCATGAGGAAACAATACATTTACTGCTGAATTTAATTCTGTTATTGTCAGCCACTTAAATTGTAAATCTACAGCAAACCTCTTGAGCGTCATGCTGCTAACGATTAGTAAAAAGATAAATAGTAAAAAATTTACAGAATATATCTGCATCAAATAAACAAATGTTCATGTGAAGTAATAAACTCAAATGTTAAATTCCTTTTTGGTGATGTTTCTATTCCAGATCTGTTTGTTGTTCAGCATGATGTACAGTATTTCCATGCATTTCCAGAGTCATAAACCATGAGGTTTTGTTACAGTGTGGGTAACATGAAGCTCATTTACAGTCTGTTTTGATTTTAATAAAGAAAACAAGTAAAATAAAGACTGTTGTGTCCTTACCAGATAGCGCAGGGCCTGCAATGTTTGGTAACTGCAGCAGGATTTAAGCGCAGAGAGTGCTGGACCCGTCAACTCTGAAGGAACACACAGATGGAGCTTGGAGATGTTTATCAAAGACAAATGTTATCTTTATATTCTTTAGCCAGGTGTATAACTGTCATGGTAAAACAACTCTTATACGATCAAGAGCTACAGCGGACCTCTAGGGTGCAAATCTAGTGTGATAAATTTCATTTCATTTGAGATCTGCTATAAAGAAAATGAAGGCTGGGTCTGAACGTACCATCCAGAGCGCTGATGATCAGGTGCACGGCTGTGAGGGCACTGGGTTTCCTCCGTGCCTCAAGGGATTTAAGCCCAGCATCCTTCTGAACCAGCTCCAGTGTTGCCTTCAGCTCGGGAGAAACGTTGGCTTCAATCTGCCTCCCTTCACACAGATCCTCCAGCTGAGACACAGGAAAACAAGCGAAAGTCTGGGAGTTACCCAATGTAAGAAAGGGGTGCAGGGGTAAAGTCCACAGAAAGCATACTGTGTAAAAAGCCTCCATATATTCCCAGTCACTCACCGCATTCTCCAGGCTGCTGATAGCGGCAGGGTTCTCCAGGAGCCAAAAGAGCTGCTGGAACAGGGCACATCGTGTGCTGGCTGGAAGTTTCGAGAGAGCTCTGAAGTGCTCCTGCAGTCCTTCCAGATCTGAAGAGAGAACCTGTTAACATCTTGTAATGTTACTACACAACAGAGATGGCGATGGTGAGCTCTAAAAGCCTGTTTCGAACCGGAAAGAGCAGTAAAATAAGAATGTCATCTACCAAAAACTCGAAAGCGTTCCATTTTTATATCTTAGCCGTAATTCTTAATTCGGCATGTTCGTGTGAGGCGAAGGGGTGTCCCAAATCATTTTCAGCTGAAGTTGAAGTGACTACATTTAAAGTGAGCTTTGTAGGGCCGAAGGGGTGAGACGGTAGCAAGTACAACACGCTAGTGAAAAGATTTTATTCATTGGATAAAGTTTTAAAATGATAAACGTCCACATATAGGTCCATAACAGCAATAAAAGAAATTTAATGCGAATAATGTAACATTACATAACATCAAACTTCACTTAAAGGGGTCATTTTTTTTTAACAATTGTGTGAGAAATGAGATTTATTTATTTATCTCAAAAAGTCTATTCATGATTAGAATCACATTTAATCTAGATTTATTCCAGAAATTGACAGATTTTAATTCTGAAAACTTCGTAACTACTCCTGATGCATATTCATAACTTGTATGCAAAGTTACTTTCTGACAGTCAGCGTAAATGTGAGGGAGATTAGTGGCATTGCCTGGCCATCTGGGGCTCTAGTCCCGAATAATTCAACTCCAGAAAAATGAATACACTATAACTGTAGATTAACGAGCCACTAAAGAAATGACTTCATTACACCAAGACAAATAGCCTGATATGAAGTGATTGTGCCGCGCTGCCTGGATTGAGATGTTTATTTCAGTCAGAAACGGTGGATGTTACACTTTTTTTCTGCTAAATAAAAAATTCAATAGAGGCTCACGTTTCCAGGGCACCTCTAGCAGAAACAAGTAAATGAATAATTGAAATTAATTACCAAGATTACTTAACAAGTTAAGTGCTAACCCAGATGTGTCTCAGCACTGAATGTTTTCAGGCCCAAGAAATGTTACACAAAAAAAATCATTACATATTTGTGTGTCGCTAGCTCCGTGTTTCCCTCTGTTTGACTCATGGTCGTTTGTTTCCGGATTTCACAAGAAAAGGCATTGCTTTGTGGATAGTGCATTACTTCCAGAGGAAGGAAATCATGCCTTGACGTAACCATTTGACTCATGCATTAATTGTTTATGAATTTTGAGGTATATTTTCAGGCCTCGCCTTTAAATCAAACCATTGTTTGCCTATAATCTCATTAAAATGTTTTTTTTTTCTTTGCTATTCTCGCTTACATTCCACCTGCTAAAAGCTTGGTCCTGTATCACAGCTTTGCAGTTATAGAAATTATGGTAATCATCTTTGAACTCTTTAAATTGTGCATTTACCTCTGTGGAGTTTGGAGGTTCTTTTCACAGGAGTGGAGCTGACCGTGACGGCTCTCTTCGCTGTCACTGGTCCATCGACTTCAAAACCCCCTTTAACCTCTGGCAGCAGACACAGTTCTGGAGCAACATATGCAGCACGATCAGGTTAAATCCTGTTTGATGATGTGCGACATCACATTCCACTCCAGTTCCTGTTGCCTTTTCCATTTATGATGGTTTGATGGGTGAAAGCACGTCTCACGTAATTGTAAACCTGTCTCTAGGAGAACGTCTTTTAAAAACATACATTTGGTGGCCAATTTATTTAGGTATAGTGGAGATGCAGGTAAAAAAAAAACTACCATAGTGACCAGTCTGAGCAACTTCCAGTTCGATCACGCTGTAAGCCACAGTGGTTTTGGGAGGGATGTTGAGAGACACGTTATTGTCGTACTCCATAAAAGGTTTTCCTTTGTCATTGACGGACACCTGTGGAGAAAACAAACATGGCTGGATCCGTTCATCAACCATTGAATACAGTTAAAATAGAACACAAATATTTTATTTCGCATTTGAAAACCAGATCATTTAGATCATATCCGTTCCAACATATCCAAATTTGTTGGAAAGGTTTTTAACACAAGTCTCTTTCAACCTTCTTATCAGTAATTACACTACACTGACGACAACAACAAGGTAGACACAAGGCAGATCATGACAGGGCTGTTCCAGGTATGCGTGAATCAGTGGATGGTGACAGATTTAATGTTAGGTCTTTGAGAAACAGGTGTGTTAGAAAAATGTAAAGCCCTACCTTGATCGTCTTATTGAATCCAAAGATCCCAGTACAGGTTCCAACTTCCTGTACCTCTTCAGTGAGTGTGCAGGGCTGAGTGGTGACGATGCACTCCTTCACCACTGTCAGGACCTCCAACCGCGCATCCCGGGTCTGCTGGACCAGAGAATGCTGCAGGTCCAGAACCCTATGGACATTAACAAAACCATGTCAAGAAACTATCTGTTTACACTATACTTAAAAAATAATCTTGGAATTAACTCTATTTTACTCGAATACTAACCGAAATATGAAATTCTTGAAATAAAAAAACAGAAAGTTTGTATTTGGATGGAAGCCCAGAGCATTCATCCAAATAAAGAATAGATTGGGGGATGTGCAGGTTCTATATTTTTGTGCTGCATATTTTATCGTATTCTTGTCCAATTATCTTACGCAACCTTCAGATTGATTTATCAGTCTTTTGTTTTTTCTGGCTTAATTGAACGGATACATAAATACTAGGGGTGTAACGGTACGCTAAAATTGTATTCGGTTCAGTACAGTGTCTTGGAGAGTTCGGTTCGGTTCATTCGGTTTGATACAAAAAAATAAAAACTTACATAATCTTTATTTTGAAAAGCTGCCAATACACAGTAGAATTCTTGCATAAAATAAATAAAAGTGACACATTTGGGTGATATTTTAAATAAATTGCACTCTTTATAAAGAAAAACACATTTTATTAAATAAAAAATGAAATACTGCAACTAGTTAGGACCTGAAAACTTTTAACACTAGCAACAGCTTCAGCTTATATATCAACAAAACTAACTATTCAAGTTTTAGGCTAAAAAGATTAACCTATCCACATTTTCTGAAGAGAGCACAGATCTGGTTGCAGTGACAATATCTCCAGCAGTAGAAAATGTTAGATATGTTGCCTGCCCGATCTTCGTGGAACAATGTCGGCATACAACTTTAAATTTATCCACTCGTCTATCCCCGTTACGTATTTTAACAGGGAAGCCAAAGGCGATTTTCCGCACGGACGCTATTGAGTGTCGCACAGTACAGCTGCACGTCCCTCAATAGCGTCCGTGCGGAAACTCGCCTAGGAACATGGTTCCGCTGCGCTTAATATCGCGCTAATAATACATTTATATTATTTAATACAAATACCGAATACCGAAACGGTACGCAAGTGTCCTGAACCGAACAGGCCGTACCGAAACGGTTCAATACATACCGTGAACCGTTACACCCCTAATAAATACTGTTTTCTTAAAGGGGCCATCATTAATATTTTGAGTATTTAGGGACAATAATAGAAGTATATTGGGTGAAATACTGGCTTGGAGATCAACAAAACAGGTCTTGAAAACTAAAATGAAAAGAATAAATGAAAAGGATGGAAGAACATTTGTGTTTTTTCAAGAAAAATGGCTAAAGCAGCAGAGTCGTATATGGGATTTATTTTATTACAACAGTAATAAAGGTACAAAAACAAGTGAAAAGACAATAAAAAAATTAACAAATTTCAAATGACATTTACGGAGCTCCAACAGGAATGCTTCTTTTTGTAGTATCCATGGTATGGCAAGCTGTTTTAGCATTTAAAACTTTGCATACTAGTTTGATCTCTCTTTTGCCAAATTACTAATAATTTGGCTAGTGATATGTTGCCAGAAGTCTTTAAATATCACAGATTAAAGGGTTTAAACATATTTTGAAATATAATCTGCACTAGTCACAGGAAGCTGAGCCTCTGTGATAAATGTTCAGGCAAGACTGCATCTTTCATGGATGTGTCAGAATTTATTTTGCACTTAAGGCTACAGGATGCTATAAGAAATATCTAAATACATGTTTGACACAATTCTTATTGATCATTGTTTCATTAAATGAACAGTCTCTATACAAAGTCGGGTGGTTTCTTGTAAAAGTGCCATTTAAAAGTGTTTTAACGCCCCCAACCCCCATGTCTTTATAATTTTCCAAAGCTGAGATAGGGATATGCCAAATTGGTTGCTAGGATAAACAGTCTGGTTGTTATGGAGTAGTCAATGACCGTATCATGCTACATTTGTCAATGCAAGTTAAATAATCCAACCTAGGGGTGGGCGATATCTCGATATTTAAAATATATCGAGATATTTTTTAAACTCGATATGAATTCTGGCATATCGTACATATCGATATAATGTCTATATTTAATTTTCGCCAATTTGCTTGTTTGCCTTCTCTGTGCTGTGCTCGTCCGCGGCTCCTTGCTTTTGTTTCCCCTCCCCTTGCCTGTCGTCTCAATCAACATGGCACCCATATCCGTCGTTGAACAACGTGGCTTTAAACGTATGCTAAAAACACTTGATCCCAGTCAGATACAGTTTACCCAGTCGCCATTACTTTTCGAGACAGGAACTCCCGCGACTGTACACTACAGAGAAAGCGCGGCTTGCTGCTGAATTGGAAAAGGTTACTTACAACAGAGGTCCTGCAAAGATGAGCTTGAGTTGAGTTGTTTTTGAATGAAAAGAAGGCAATGTGTATTATTTTACAGTTAAATTATTATTTATGTTATCAGGGATTTTGTTTATATCCTAAATGTTACAGGAGCACTTTGTTCCTATGCACTGCCTGTTTTTAGTTGTTTTATTTTTAAATGAAAAGGCAATATGTATTTCTTTATTGTTTTATAATATGTTTACAAGGATTTCTGAAAGAAAATTTGCAGAAGCACCTCTGAGCTTCAATAAAAAACGACTTTGACATTTGTATTATTATTTTTTTTTTTGCAGTAGGGTTTTTTTGGGGGGTGGGGGGGTGGTTATAAATCCTGTAAAGATATCGAGATATATATTGTATATCGAGATATAGCAAAATATATTGAGATATATTTTTTGCTTCATATCGCCCAGCCCTAAACCAACCTTCTGTGGAGCTATCAGTAATGTCATTTAATATTGTAAGTTCAAAATATGTTTAACATAAAAAACTTCACTACAAAACAAAACTATAACGCAAAAAACCCAAAACTATTATAACCTCTTACCCGCTTTTTTGTCTACAAAATTCCAACAAACCCTGCCATTGGGTTTCCCTTGTGAGAGCACTTGGAACAGTAGCAGTCATTCATAAGATATTTATAAGCAACAGACATACAAAGAAATAAAAGTACCCTTGATCAGCCAAATCTTAACGAACCTAAAACATGGAAGTCAGCTCGTAGGAAAACAGGAACAAACCACCAGAAACATGAAGCGCTCAAATATTCTGATACATTCCTTCAGAGCTGGTAGATCACAGCAACAGATTAAAACATGGCAAAGAAGCTTGGAACTCAAGGACTATTTAAAGGCAGCACTAAACCAGGATCAGGTGAGAACAAAGGTGGACGAGGCATGGGTTAGGGTTAACCCTAACCCAGTACAACATGACACCCTGGTTCTTATTTAACATAGACGAAAACAGTCCACAGAACAATCTTTTTACAAATAAATGTCACCCACCTGGTTTTGGAGTCTTGTAAAAGCTTCTGGATGTCGACTTCCTGTTTCTTTAAGTTTCCAAACGATGACTGCAGCTTGACGGACCCAGAGCCTCCTATGTTTATAGTCCCTGGACCAAGTTCTGCTGCTGCACTTCCACCTTTATTATCCACAACCTTACCGCAGTAGGTCAAAAAGTCTGTTTCAACCACAACTGCAAACAACAACAAAAAATCATTAATATTAAAATTATCAAAATATCTACTAGACATGCAAATTTAATTAAAGAAAAATAATTCCAAGCAGAATATAGAAAATATGAAACCAAATAAATTGTTAAAATAGGCTATTGTCATAAAATGTCCAAACTAAATATAAATTGACTAGGTTTATTTTTTTTTTACTGATATATTGAAAACCATAAAAATATCAACCATTCATAACATATGCTGAAGGTTCAGTCCATTCTTCTGCCTGAAAGCAGCTTCAGAATGCAGGGATTGTTGTGTGAGGACCAGATTTATTGAGATTTTGGTATTTTTAACAAACGACAAACACTGCACTACAACTTATGGATATCTACAATCCAATCTGACATCATTGCCCTCTCTGTACCTGGATCTATCGGATCTCCAACAAGAACGTTGTTGAGTTTGAAGTCTGTTGGCAAGAACTTTGGTTGCTGCCAAAACCAGTAGCGATTGCGTTTGATGACCAGTGCCAGAGGAACCAACCCATCCGAGTCATTCAGTCTGGAAACTGGGACCAGGACACCGTCAGAGTCGATCTCAGAAACAAGGCTCTTCGTGGCTTTTGCAAACATCTTCAGTGCTGGCAAAAAAATTGACAATTTTATTCTTTATATACGTTCCTGCAGAAAGACGCACGTGCCAGTGCTAGGATTATATGCTTTGAAGAACGACGGTGAAATAATAACTTTGTATGTGCCTTCTGGAGATTTTTATTCATCAACCAGAAAAAAACATTAACCAAACAAAACCTTGATTTCCAAATGATCTTCACATTACATTTCTTTTGAATAGAGCACAGGGCCATAAACCGATATGTTTTCTCTTTAGCCAAGTACAGACAAAGCTTTACTATTGTCCTGGTTCAGGAGTGGCTTGCCAGAATTCTCGACTTTTTCCATTCTACCTGACACTTTGAGCTTCTTTTGTAATGTAAATGTTTAGCAATTGCCTTTTGAAACCTTTCGTCCTTATGGAGGGTGTCAATGATGGTCTTCTACACAACCAGCAGTGTGATTAATTACATTAAGTAGCCGACTAGATTTGGACACAGGGAGCTGTCATTATATTTTGTGAAATACTGGTTTTGGTTTTCAATGTAATCCATATTTATAAAATAAATAAAGATTTGAAAGCAGGCACATTGTATCTAGTGGACTGATACAACAAATACATTTCATCTTTTGAACTTTTGCTGAATACTTTGGCACATACTAGTATACCAAGGTGAACAACTGTTTCTGTGGGACAGTGCAATGTACTGTTTCCTTGAATGAACATAAACTAATTTTATCTCTACTGAATGACAAGTCACAAGAGCCAATACTTAAGTATTTTATTACTACAAAAAATGTGTCATCCAACAAACTTTTATTTTGTAGTAATACAACATTCACTGCCACTGTTCTGGACAAGTGCAAGAAACCTAAAATGAAAGCTTTATTTTATGTACCCGTACAAATTATTATCAGAACAACAACGTGTTGCTTATGGTTTGATTAAAATTGGTATTTTGACCTCGAGATTAATCATTGGTGCCATGCTTTATGTAAAATGCTTTCTTTAAGGAAATATTTTTCGATATTTTGGCAACACTTTACACGTATCAATTTTCTCGATATCTGCTAGCAGCTAACTAGTTTCTTGCAAAAATAATCAGGCAGCAGTATTGTTGTTATCCTTAGAACGTCAATTTTTCTTGACTATAATGAATATAAGCATTTAATTTATTACCTTGGCTAGAACAGAAAGAAAATTCTTCGGAGATGGAGAATCTTGTAAAGAAAGCTGGTCGGTTGTTTACCCCTGAAGACACGCATTAACAAGAGTCTAGAGTTCGTTACAAGAAACAAAAGCAAAGCGAGTCTACATTTGGCCACGCCCATTTGTGTTTTGTGCAATTGGCCCCGCCTATGTCTCGGTTCATTGGCTAACCGGCCAGACAAGCTTTAATCTCATTCGCTGTACGTGACGTTCAAATATGTTAATGATTTATCGCGGAAGTTTTTGTTTGTTGCAAAGGTTGTTAATGTTAATTATATACTGCTGATAAAGTTTACCAATTTATTCTTTCTACTAGGGCATCCAGACCCAATAAAAATACACATTAAAAATAAATTTTAACAAGTTGTGAAGTTTGTTTTAAAGAGCATTAAAAATAAATATATAATATGTGAAGAGTTTGGTCCTAAAACTCATCTAAATTAGTAAATGTTAGGCTAAATAAAAATGCTAAATGTTTAAATGTTCTTCAAAAGGGTTTGCATGAAAACGATTTACTGTCATTTACTTGACGAATACGATTCCTCTTAGGTCAAGACCTTTATGGTTCAATGTTATGCAAAATTTATTTTTTAAACTGGAATAACAACAGAAAGTAAATGTAGTTAAAACACTAAGCGCTGCAGTCTATGAAAAGCAAACTGGTGTGAACGGTTCAAAGTTAAGTTTATCAGGGGTGCAAGATATATGTGCAGTGGGCTGAAACCTACTGATAAAACCATGGTGTCTCAAGTCAACACTTCTTCTATATTACAAACAAAACTAGCATTGCATTCTTTTACATTCAGAGCAACTTCAATCATCCATAGCATGGATTCAACAAGTTACCGGAAACATTCTTGGGAGAGTTTGCTCAATGTTTGCATCACACAGTTGTGGCAGATTTCTCTACTGGATTGAGATCTGGTGACTGTGGAGGACATTTGAGTCCAGTGACCCTGTCGTGTTCAAGAAAGCAGTCAGAGCTTTACATGACATGGAGCGTTATCCTGCAGAAGATGAGTACACTTTGGTCATAAAGACATGGTGGAGGTTGTACAGTTGACCCGATGCTCAAATGAACCAAAAATTTTCCAAGAAAATACACACCAAATTATTGCACCACCAGCAGCAGCCTGAACCGTTGATACAAGTAGGATGGATAAAAGCTTTCATGTTGTTACACCAAGTTCTGACTCTACCATCCAAATACTCCACCATAGATCGAGAATCATCACACCAGGCTCCATTTTTCCCAATATTCCCAATTTTGGTTACCTCTAGATCTAAGTAAATTTAAGCAGCAGTAGCAAACATATGGAGAAAAAACACAATACTTTTTTAATTGGTTCTTTATTGTAGGTGAATTTGTGTGATCAACACACAAGAGCCCTGGTTGACAAGAGTGGTGCGCGCACAGGTTTGATCCAGCCCTCATGAGCCACATCTCTGAGAACAGTGAATAAATAAATGAAGATTCTGAGACACCAAAGCCAGATTTATACTTCTGAGTCAAGCCTATGTGAAAGCTAAAGAGCGCTTATTTTCACCGGGCTTCCTGTTTTCTTCACTTCTTTGCTTATGTTTTGATTTCCTGACGTAGATTTGATAAGTTATCTGACAATCTTTGTGTTCTGCAGTTGAACAGACATTTCTGCACTTCTTCCGATCACTGATTTGGTTCTTCTTGGTGTTTGTTTTGGTCATGGCGAAGACGATAAATATGGTCACTCCAGATAACAAACCGACCAATCACAGAGCTTCTCTGCACGGAGTAGTGTATCTACGCACTATAGACCTTGTGCAGACTTGATGCAGAAGAATAAAGTGGATTTAAGTCGAGAAAAGGCAATTGTACAATTACAACACCTTCTAAAGATGGTTTAATCGAGCAAAAAGCATGTAAGGCATAGGCATTGTAAGATTATATTCATAGTCTAAACTACATTAAGAGGTAGGCAGCAGAGTTTGTTCACATAACTATTCGTATTACATAAATGGGTAATTTGTGGCCACCCGCAGTACCATATTTAGCCACAAGAGGTCAGCGATCCAACAGGCTTTTCTCAGGGCTGTTTGTGCTACTAAACAAATCCATGACCTCCTCAAAGATTTTGCATAATTTTCATACACAGACCCATATGCAAACAATAAAATGTAAGAGTTTTAAGGCAACTGAAACATTAAATATTAAAAAATATGGAGCCGTCAATCTCTCCCAGCTTTCCGGCCATTATAGGTGAGACCAACACAATGTTCACCATAGAACTGGCCAATCAAGGTTAGTAAATCCAGGGTCTTTCCTCAAGTCCCAGTAAGTGTTGTTGCTCACCCATGTGTCCTCTTTCGACTTTCTGTTGGTGATAAAGCAGAAAAACAACAGTTTACTCAAGGCCATGGAGGTTTCTACAACAGACACTGGGTGTGTGTTGTTACACAAAGAAACGCGGTTGGTGAGTCATGTGGTTTTCCTCCAGGACTCTGCGTCTCTCGCGCTGCAGCTGTTCAATCCTCTGCTTCTGCACCTCTGCAAACTCAATGTTCCCTTCTTCTAGTAACCTAAACACAGAGAAACATAATAAAGCCAGTTATCCCCTAAAGCATGACTGACACTCCTTCTCTCTAGTACGGATAGCTATGATGCCGAGAGTAACTCCTGTTTTTGACATAAACATTCCTTCCACACAGACTTATATATTTCAAGTGTTTATTTCTTTAAACTTTGGAAAATGGAACATTGTAACACTGCAAAGACCTTTACATGGTCTCTCGGTCTAGGTCTGTAAGCTATGAAACCATGGGGAAGGCTATTGACTTGCCACTTGACACCTTCCACAAGGAGGATAAGACACACAATGTGGCCAAGCACATTAATAGAGAGGAGAAGGGAAGGAAAATATGCGGTGCAAAAAGGAGAGAACAACACTATGGAGAGTATTGTGAAACAAAACCCATTCAAAAATATAAGAATGAATCACAAACAGTGGATTTCAGCTGGAGTCAGTGCTTTAAGAAACACCTCAGACATATGCAAAACATGGATTTCGCCAGAGTTTTACCCGTGAAAAAGAGAAAGCGTCAGGAGTATCTCAAATGAGCTGACGCCCAAAAGGACCGGACTACGACAGAGTGGTTTGAGGCCTTCAGGCCAGTGATCTTAGGCCAAGGAACTTGTAAGTGCTGTTTTGCAACACATCAAAAATTTCAAAGGCTCACCACAAGAGTTATTCAGATGACACTTCTGAACAAGTGATCAAGAAAAATGCATTTGATAAAGATGTGCACAAAATGAACTAAATACTTTGCTGAGCTTCTCTGATCAAAGGTCACTCTGAAAAGTTACGTTCTTTCTCCAGCAGAACTATATACGTGTAAGCAGCCTTAAAGAATTCTATATCATGGTAATCATCGAATCTGTGCTAATTAGACACCAACGAGCCTCTTTCAGCTTGCTAGCCTTTTAAGACAGCCAACCGATTGGCCACGTTTATTCCTGACGCGGAGGAACTTAGACTTTTTATTAAACAAATCAACTATGCCCACCCAGAAAAGGTGTTTATTGTGGACTACTGCAAAGATGCCACTGCCACAGTTTTGGGCGTCTTCATAAACTGCTCTTTGAAAATTTTACATGTGTTTTAATTAATGACCTCTGTTTACATTTGTGTTAATAAAGGTTGATGATGGTGACCAATATCTATGTTTCTATCCAAATATGCAAATTAAATGTATGCGCAATATCGTATAAAATACTTGCGAATAAAGCATCGTTTTCATCCAACGAGTCTAAAACAACTAAATTGTCACTTCCTGATAAAATGATGTCTGAGGCCCTTTTTTCGTATATAATAAATTATTAGAGTCTAATAAGTTACACGTAGATGAAATGCAATAAGCGCAGTCATGTCTTGTTGCTTTTAGAAGCAGCAGACTGCTCTTTTGTCAGAAAAACTTTTTCTGTAAATGTGTTTCCATCGTAGTTTACACAATACAAAAAAAAAATCTGATTTTATTGGATAAAATGTTTATCCTACTCAGCATAATTTGTGCACATCTTGGCGCTTCCATCCAGGGCTTTTTATGCACTATTCCAAAATGTGTGAGTGCCCCCTGTTCTGCACAATGTTTATCTTACATTAAGAGATCAAAGTGTGCAAAGAGAATAATAGGCTTATGTGTGATGTAATAGTCTTTATATATATAATAGTCTAATTATATAATAGTCTACTTTGAGTTTTGCTCATAAATGCAATACCTATAGGGTTTTGTAACAGTGAGCAGCTGGAGTTATTTTGTGCATGCATGAGATCCTAATTATCCAACATTATAACTGTTTCTATTTATATGTCAGTGTCAGACCATGGTTTAGGTGCATTGCTGAAAGCAAGCAAGTGATCTGCTTTGTTATGTATGTTTCTACCACAGCCTGAAACTGGAGACAGATCTGGCTGGGGCTGAAATGGGTGTGGAATGACAGTCAATGGTAATGAAGTGTGAAATACCCAAACTGACCTGAATCTGGCCTCTACTGGGCTGAAATGCAAAGTCCATTGAAACAAAACGAACTCTTATGTTTTGCGGACGTCTTCAGACACTTCAGGGTGATTTTGAGTCTAAATTTGGCTATAACGTTTCTCTTCAGTTTCAGCAAACTAAATGATTTTTGTTGGCAAATCTTATTTTTACACACATTTTAGCATTTAAATTGCATTGAAACTGTTCAAAAACCCAAAATACACTGTGGGCAAATTCAGTACCCTTGTGTTATATTTGTGGCTGAAAACTAAATTAAACGGCTGTAAAATAATCTAGATTTCTTTCTCTACCTCTAGTTCTAATTAAAACTACTACATTTTACCCTGTACATTGTTCCCTGTTAATTACTAATGTTTGACAAGATTGTGATAAAGAAAAATTTGTCGTAAAGAAAGTCCAGGCCACAATCATTTTTCATATTGAAAATGCCTCATTTAGATTTGTTTTCCAAAATCTGTGGAAAAAAAGATTGTGGCAAATAAAGGGCAAACATCCAGTTTTTTTAATTAAGTAGTTTTGATTGGAGATTAAAGATTTATGCAAAAAAATATTTGACAGGCTTTTTCAGTGGTTTAATTTAGTAGCTGTTTTCAATATATTACTACAGGCACAAACAACAAATCTGACTCAATCATGTGGAGTCTCTGTGAGAACAAATGAAGTTTTCCTTTCTGTAAAATCATGTGATTTTGCAAAACCAACACAGACTCAGACTCAGGGCTTTGATGTCAACATTCTTTCACATTCGTGCTTTTATGGATCTGCAAGCAGGGGTGTCAGGGGCTGCAATGAGCATAAGATTCTTAGTTCACTGGTTATTTGATAATACCTCTGGTCCAGTCGATGTCTGGTGTCTGTGGGAGGAAGAAGCGCTTTGGTGGTGGGCTCCAGTTCATTCAGCTCCATAGCAAACTGAGTAAAACCATAATACTGCTCGAAGTCATGAGGCATGGCATCTGCACAGAAACAAATAAACCATGAAACTTCACAATGTTTCACTTACCATAGGGAATGGTGAAATGCTGTTCCAATCTCCAACAGCGAGATAAAAGTGAAATGTGGTAGATGGAATAGGATCATCTCAAATGCTGAGTGAACTTGAACTGTACAGTCTGCATGATGAACCATTTCTACATGAAACTACTGCATGATTCTCCGCTAATCTGTTTATTTAGTTTAGAGCAGAGGTGGGACCGAGTCACTACTTGCAAGTCAAGACAGGGCAAGTCCGAGTCAAGTCTGAAGTCACAACAGGACAAGTCTGAGTCAAGTCCCAAGTCAAGATAGGGCAAGCCCAAGTCAAGACAGGGCAGGGCAAGTCAGACTGAAGTCCCAAGTCACAACAGGGAAAGTCAGAGTCAAGTCTCAAGTCAAGACAGGGCAAGTTCGAGTAATGTCTCAAGTCACAACAGGGCAAGTCCGAGTCAAGTCCCAAGTCAAGACAGGGCATGTCGAGTCAAGTCGTAAGTCATGACAGGGCAAGTACGAGTCAAGTCTGAAGTCACAACAAAACAAGTCTGAGTCAAGTCCCAAGTCAAGATAGGGCAAGCCCAAGTCAAGACAGGGCAGGGCAAGTCAGACTGAAGTCCCAAGTCACAACAGGGAAAGTCAGAGTCAAGTCTCAAGTCAAGACAGGGCAAGTTCGAGTAATGTCTCAAGTCACAACAGGGCAAGTCCGAGTCAAGTCCCAAGTCAAGACAGGGCATGTCGAGTCAAGTCGTAAGTCATGACAGGGCAAGTACGAGTCAAGTCTGAAGTCACAACAAAACAAGTCTGAGTCAAGTCCCAAGTCAAGATAGGGCAAGCCCAAGTCAAGACAGGGCAGGGCAAGTCAGACTGAAGTCCCAAGTCACAACAGGGAAAGTCAGAGTCAAGTCTCAAGTCAAGACAGGGCAAGTTCGAGTAATGTCTCAAGTCACAACAGGGCAAGTCCGAGTCAAGTCCCAAGTCAAGACAGGGCATGTCGAGTCAAGTCGTAAGTCATGACAGGGCAAGTACGAGTCAAGTCTGAAGTCACAACAAAACAAGTCTGAGTCAAGTCCCAAGTCAAGATAGGGCAAGCCCAAGTCAAGACAGGGCAGGGCAAGTCAGACTGAAGTCCCAAGTCACAACAGGGAAAGTCCGAGTCAAGTCTCAAGTCAAGACAGGGCAAGTCCAAGTCAAGTCCCAAGTCACAACAGGGAAAGTTCAAGTCAAGTCATAAGTCACGACAGGGTAAGTCCGAGTCAAGTCAAGAGTCAAGACAGGGCAAGTCAGAGTCAGGTCTCAAGTCAGGACAGAGCAAGTCCAAGTCAAGACAGGGCAAGTTTGAGTCAAGTCCCAAGTCACAGCTGGGAAAGTCTGAGTCAAGTCATAAGTAAAGACAAGGTTAAGTCCGAGTCATATCCCAAGTCACGACAGGGCAAGTCTGAGTCAAGACCCAAATCACGACATAGCAAGTCCGAGTCATATCCCAAGTCACGACAGGGCAAGTCTGAGTCAAGACCCAAATCACGACATAGCAAGTCCGAGTCATATCCCAAGTCACGACAGGGCAAGTCTGAGTCAAGACCCAAATCACGACATAGCAAGTCCGAGTCATATCCCAAGTCACGACAGGGCAAGTCTGAGTCAAGACCCAAATCACGACATAGCAAGTCCGAGTCATATCCCAAGTCACGACAGGGCAAGTCTGAGTCAAGACCCAAATCACGACATAGCAAGTCCGAGTCATATCCCAAGTCACGACAGGGCAAGTCTGAGTCAAGACCCAAATCACGACATAGCAAGTCCGAGTCATATCCCAAGTCACGACAGGGCAAGTCTGAGTCAAGACCCAAATCACGACATAGCAAGTCCGAGTCATATCCCAAGTCACGACAGGGCAAGTCTGAGTCAAGACCCAAATCACGACATAGCAAGTCCGAGTCATATCCCAAGTCACGACAGGGCAAGTCTGAGTCAAGACCCAAATCACGACATAGCAAGTCCGAGTCAAGTCAAGAGTCAAAACAGGGCAAGTCAGAGTCAAGTCTCAAGTCACGATAGGGCATCTAAATATCTTAAAATTGAATCATATTCTTCACAATCTGCATCAAATGGAAAGATGTATCTCGTTGCATGGCATTTTACCAGCTTATATGTTTTAGATATTGGACGGGACGTGATGCATCAAATAAATAGAGAAGTACTCGTTTTTGAGCTGGAAGAGTTTCTGTGTTTGTGATTGTGGGTTCATACTAGTTCTCCAGATGCAGGTGGCAGACGGAGGGCTGCCGCAGTAGATGCCCTCATGCCATTTTCCGAAGAGCTTGTGGAGAACTTTTCCTTTATGATCAGTGACGGCTCCCTCTACCTCGTTCATGCTGGAGTTCCAATACTTTGCCTGAAAGCACATAGTGATCAGAGCACTGAGCCATTTTCACATTTTAAAAATGGTTGATTTTATTTGACTAAAGCATCTGCCCTCCTAATTACCAAGTGTCCAAAAAAATATAGTTTTTGCACATGAAAGTCTGTTTGTGTGGCTCAAAATAATAGTACACTTCAATCTAATTTAACAATTAAAGCAGCAAGCAACGATCAAAGGCCTCATCACCCTACGGTGGTCATTTTTCTGCACCATGACCAATCCTAAATTTTTTTGTTTCCAAGCACTGTTGTTAAAATTACAAATTAAGGCAAATTAAATAAAGATAACCACATCATAATGTGTCATGACACCCAGGTGGCGCTATGATATTTTAATGCTATTTTGGCCAATATTTTTTGTAACATATGACAAAATTGGTTAAATAATGGTACATGTTGTATGTCATGTGGCCATTGGATGGTGCTATAACTGAGAATTTTCATCGTCGATGTGTTCAGACATGGACTGTTGACATAGTTGGTCAATTTGAGACGAACAGACATTGTATTGCTTAGTTTTTAACAACTTCCTGTTTATTTTCTAATTTTGACAGCTGCTGTGCGCATGTTGTTTAACGAAGTTCGCAAATTAAAAAATAAGACTGGAGGAGTTTGGAGACTAACCGATAAAACCGGTAAAACCATTTTTAGAGGTTTTTTCAAAATAACCAACTTCCTGTCGGTTTTGGAAACGCAATCCATACTAATTATATTCAAGCCTTGGTACCCCACACTTGTGTCCTGAATTTCATTCACCTATGAAAAATTGTAGTGCACCATAAGCCTAGAAACATAATAGGATGGCGCTATAGAGCCATTTTTCCCCACCATCCCCTCTTCGAACCTCAATCTATTCTATTTTTACCAGTTCCGACGTTTGTGCGAAATTCTGTGACTTTTCGAGTAAGTTTAGACCCTTAAAAATCTTGAATGCTGTGAAACATAAATACTTACAATTACAATAGGTTTCTACATGGTGCTCGAGTCTTAATATCCTATATATTTCCTCTTTTCACCATTCCCTGCAAACCACAGTGTGTGAAAATCCCAGTAGATCAGCACTTTTTGAAATACTCAGACCAGCCCATCCTACCATCTTGCCCCATTCTGGTGCTCATTTTGAGCCTCGATCCTTGGTCGTCTTGACCATTTCTACATGCCTAAATGCATTAAGTTGAAATTTCCATTGATGGGTGTACCTAATAAAGTGGCTGGTGAGTGTATCCTAATGCTCAGCTTCGATTGTGGCTTTGTGTATATAGACCCCCACCACCCCCACCCTGACTGAGCTCAGTTACAGTGAGTTGCTGCGAATCAATTTGTTATTCTCTAAGGAATGTTTCTGTATGTTGTTCCAAATTTGAGCATCACAGTCACTTTGAGCGCCCGCCCCTGCAAAGGTCTCTGCGTGGTGCATTTCGATTCTCATGAGATGCAGAGGAGGCTGACCTTGACGAAGGTGACTTTGCACTGGCATTTCTCGCTGTTGGAGTTTCTGATGGAGATTTCACCATAGTGCTCAATCCAGCGCTGGCCGCTCAGAATGTTGTGGATGCACGACGTGACCTTGTTCCATTCATAGTGATCTCCAAAGCTGCAGCAGATGAAGATCAATGCAGAAGGTCAAGATGCTGTACAGCACAGAGTTTGATGTTTACAAGAGTCTACTGCAGGGATGTTTCAGTTGCTTTTATACTGTAAATTATCATTCATCAACATGTTCATTCAGTAGTTCACCAGTGTGAATTAGTAAACGATGCGAGGCGTATCTAGTGAGCGTACACTGCAATGTATTTCTATTCAGTCTCTCCAGAAAATCGCGATGTTGTGATCGCGCCAACTCACGCAAATTCAGCCACGCGATTTATTTGCGGCCTTGCAATTTCCTCCAATCACCGCGGTCACTGCTCCGTCACTGTACGCAGCATTATTTTCACATAGGACTTCTTTATCAGAGAAAAGAGCCGACATGGCAGGTGACTATCACCGAAGCTGTTGCTCACAAATCCATCGCAAACAGGGAAAGGAACAAGTTTACAAGATAACGTTTGTAAAACTAGGTCTGTGGTGGTTTGCTTTTGTCAGTTGTCAGCCAGTAGTTGCGTGGGCAAAGGTGAGAGGAACGGTTAATAAAACTATTCTTCACGCTTTCACGCGGTAGTTTCAACAATCATTTATTCCAGTGTTTCTCCTACATAGACTTAGCCGTGGCGCCGCGGCAACAAAATGGTAAAAGTCAAAATATTTTACGGGGACAACATGATTTTTTTCTTAATTGAACCTGCGCTGCAGCCTCCTGAGGAAGCAGCGGTTGTCTGCTGTCAGACTTGCATGTGATCAGATCAAGCTGCGGGGGTATAAGATAATAGAGATAATAAATAGAAGATAACAAAAAGAAAGAACACTTAAAAATTTCATAACATGTTTGTGAAATCATAAGGTAATGCAATGCTGTTGAGAAATCGCAAAAAGCTAGTGCAAATTCTGGCATTTTTGGCCGCAACAATCACAAAAAAATCCAGCGAAATTCTGGGACTGTCTATTACTGTCTGTGTGAGTATTATATTTTATATCATTATTTATATTTATATATTGACTGAATGAATGATGCACTGACTGGAGAGCACTTTAGATTTCGTATAACTGTGACAAAGACAAATAAAGATCCACCTACCTACCTACCAACCGATGTAATAATTGATACAGTGATGGATGCCAGACACTAGCAGCTCTTTTCTGAACATCATACACTATTTACTCGCCAGCAGAAAGCACCCAGGCTTTAATAAGAGAGTAAATCACAGATCTTTACCCCGGCAGGAGAACATGAGTAGTTCCTACAGGAACTATCTCCATAGACTTGCCCCAAAACTTGTTCCTCCACCTCACGTCTACAAAGGGAGGAAGAACATGCTGCATTAGGTTCATATCTGCAGATGTGATCTCTTCCAGCAACATTAACCAGGAGTTACCTTGCCAAAAAATGAAGTTTTTTGATTCAGCATGACAAGCTGAAATCGGGGGGTGATGGCTGACCTGGAGAATGAAGAAAGAGATGATATTGTTTGTTTGAGAAAGGGTGTGCATTTTTGGTGGTGAAAAATAAGTAATAAAAACAAAATGTAAAATAATGCACCAGGAGTATCCTGGTCATCATAAGGGTTAACTTTGATTTAATAATAATTAAATAATTGTAAAATACAATAACTTTTGAGAAAATAAATCCAAGGATGAAGATGGTTACTGACTTAAATCAGGCCCACCGGTGATTAATGATTCATATTTTATTTAATTCTGTTAAGATATGCAGGAAAGTGATCTTTAATACTTTATATAATATATTTATGACATATAAATGACATAGGTTGTAAAAATAAAGTAATAAGTCATAAAAATTACATAATTATAAAAAAAAAAAAAGAAACTAAACCTCATAAAAGTGAAATAAGTTGTAAAAACAACATGATCGTCTCATAAAAATTACATAACAAGGGGTAAAATCTAAATAATAACTCATAAAAAATTACGTAAGTATCTAAAAAAATTATATAAATAAAAAAAAATTAAATAGTGAGTTGTAAAAATGCAATATGTCTCAAAATAACACATTGTAAAATTTACATAGCAAGTCCTAAAATCTAAATAATGAGATGTAAAAAGGACGTAAAAACATAATTATCTCGTATAATGACGTAATTCACGTTTCTTGGTAAAGTGAGCAGCCATTGCAGGTAATGGCGGACAAATACTAAAAAAATAATGGTTGTCTTTGTGAAAAGCTTTCACAGAAACGTTTTTTTACGAGATAATTATGTCGTTTCGGTAATCAGTTTTATAGGTATTTAAAAAAAATTATTTACTGTTCCAAATTAAGATTTGTAGAAAGTAATAAACAAAATACTGCAGTTGCAAAATCAGGAATAATCAATTCATTCTACAGCAATTTACAATAATCGTCAAAATTGTAGATCACAAACAGTTTGATTAAAAAGTCTACTTTCTGTAGAATTCAAAATAAAAAAAATTGTATGAACAAATTTTGATAAAAATCTTTTCATAGATACTTCTTTTTCTCTTCATTGGAGTGCTGTTTAAAAATACTTTCATTCTTAATAACAAAATGCAATTGTTGTTACGCAGCTGTATCAAGCCTACCTGCTCTGCCACAAAACGAAAGCCTCTGTCGGGGCGATCACATTCATAGGTTTCACCCAAAACTGGATTGAAAGGTTTCCCTCCTGCTCTGTAGTAACTGGAAGCATAGCCTGAGACAGCGAATGTAGCGATGTACACCTACAACCAGAGCAGAGCATACGGGTTAATTACTCATTATTGATATTAATAATCATTATTATATTATTGTTAGTCAACGGTCACGTGTCAGACTCTTATTTGTTCCTTTTTACTCACAAATTAACCTTGGATTCAGCCTCATTCAACCTGAGTAAGTATTATCTAGAAACCTCCATATTAATCTTGCGGGAATTGACCATGTCAGTAATTACGGCTGCTTAAAATAACCACATTACCATAATCTACACTGTAAATGTTAAAAGAGCTCAAAATAACTTCCTCCCCTTCGTCAACCTCAATATATTTGAGTTTGATAACATCTGTTTTTCTGGTAAACAATACTAAAAAATGACATTTCTTTACTCACATGGATATGTTTTGTATAATATCATCCATCCACATGGAAAATGAAACATATGAGCGTTCCAAAATTACTTAAAAAGTACACGTCAGATGGTACTGTAGATTTTTTTTTTGCAGATTTTATCTTAAAAACTGTGTAATTAACTTACTTTTGTTACTAAAAAGACAGTTTATTCCTGTACAATTCAAGGATTTAAAGGGTAATATTTACAGTTCACAAACTTTTTTGTTTTACATATTTCAGGGTTGTCTAATTTTAAGGTTTGTATTGGAATAATTACTGTTAACGTTTTGACAGCTCAGAACTGTCTATTTAAACAGTTTTATAATAATAATATCTGTGATTAAAAAATAAACTGCTAATCTTATGGCAAGCTGTGGTTACAAAACCTTTATCGTCGAATATACAGTAGTAAATTTTCCATACTGTTATCATGTTTTATAGCATGTGATCCCATGGGTTTCTTACACAAATTCTCCATTTTCAAACTTTTAAAACCATCCCTTTTCTATTAGACATAGTACAGTAATTTGTTATTTTACGACAATAAACCGTATTAGCGTTAAATTTAAGGTCTTACTCTGTAAAACTTATTACATTTTTTCACTGTAAATTCTATGGTTGTCTTTTCTGTAGCATTTATACAGTATTTTTCCGTCACATTTATGGATATTTTTAACACTGTAGGGTTTGCTAAATGTTTTCCACAACAGTTTTAAGAATAATTAACTTGTTTGAATTCACATTATTACATCGCTTTTCAAATGAGCTTTCTCTTTCTTTTGGGCAGAAATGATGCTGTTAACGACGTTGTTGTCCCTGCGTTAAAATTGGAAACAAAATGATGCATGTAACAGCATCTGATATCTGATAATAATAATATCATTTTATGAGTGCGCACTTGCAAAACCTTGGATACGGAAGCAGATTTCTAAAGTATAAACACAAACCATGCTTTGGGTTCTGAATGCAACTAAAGCCAGAAGACCCACCCAAAAGAAGCCAGAATTAAAGCCAGAAGACCCATAGCGTATAATTAATAAAGTGATATCTGGTGAGGATAATTAGGTAGACGGCCCAGAGTTTATGGTTAATTGTCTGCATGTGCCCCTCCCGAAACTTGTTTATAACATCCCTTATAATCCACCATTAAAAACAATTTGAAGGAAACCATTGCTCGACTTATTGCTCATCATCATCAAATCACCAGCTTTACTGATTCCTCGACACCAAAGGAAACTCAGAGTGTCGTTTCTAATTCGACTTTGCTAATCTAGAGAGAATAGAGCTTTTGAAGCCGAGCAGTAAACACACCAGCGATCCACCAGTGAGGCATTAGTGCACTGAGACAGTTATCTGTGGAGTGCATCTTCAAATCAAGAGAGGGTGGATTTCTTCCTCAGGAGACTGTCAGCGGATCTAGTCAAGAAGCAGCGGGAGCATTGGGTCTGATGACCATGAGTCTGGAGGCTTTTACGAGAATTACTCGACTGCTGTAAATCACATCAGGCTAATGCACTGTGACATCATGATTCAGACGTTGTGGTCAGCGTGCCATGCAATAAAGTAATACCAATCTGACTTTGTGTACTTGATTACAGGAATCCGACAGAAGTGAAACATTTCCTGGCATGCGGGAATGTTACAAACTCATCAGAAGCATAAGACGTAATATTTCCTGGTGAAAATGTTTTAGCGTTTTATTTACATAAGTTCACACTTGTCCCGAAGGAAACGTGCGAGTGCTGGTAGCTGATGCTGCTGCTGTTGCATACCACATCTTTTATAATTGGGTGAATTTGTGTAAGGCTTGAGTATGAGCTGAGAATACAACATTCTATTTTGAGCCCCCACAGAAGTAGAGATGGAGCAGGTGGACTTTAAAAATGCCTGTCTTTCGTCTGTCCCGGACTTCTTTTGCATGTGGATGTAGTTGTACTGCCATGGAATCAAATCAATAGCACTTCATATGGATGTCATCTTCTCTCACTTATCCAGGGTCGAGTCACAGGGGCAGCAGTCTAAGCAGGGACGCCCAGACTTTACACAGATACGTCTTCCAGCTCCTCGGAAGGGACCCCGAGGCATTCCCAGGTCAGCCGGGAGACATCCCTCCAGCATGTTCTGGATCTTCCCCTGGGGCTCCTCCCAGTGGAAAACGCCCAGAACATCCAGGAGGAATCCAGAACAGATGCCTGAGCCACCTCAGCTGACTCCTCTTGATGCAGAAGAGCAGCAGCACTACTCTGATCTCCTCCCGGGTGACAAAGCTCCTCACCCTATCTCTAAGGGAACGCCCAGCCACACCTGCGGAGGAAACTCATTTCGGTTGCTCTTATCCAGGATCTTGTCGTTTCGGTCAAAACAGCATTGTTTTTTTTTTCAGGAGGGTGAAGAGTGACAGGAAGTGAGCCATTGAGAGGGGAAGGGAAAGATTAGTCAGCGGTGCAGGACGCATTGTTTCACTTGTGCACTAACTTTGATGTTGGCTTGTAAAAGTTGTGTTTAAAGGTACATTTAAAAACAAAGTGAATGGTTGCCAAGGTAGAATTTTTGGTTTCTATGGAGGAGTCACTGACATTACACAAAGTTGCCCATGCCAATATGAGTAATATAAATCACCATGTCTCTATGATTTCACTTAACTAAAGCTGGTTGCTATGGTAAACAGTCATGTTGCTATGGAGGGGTCAGTAGCATCAAATAATGTTTCATTTGTCACTATAAGTTGTATAAACCAACCCCCATGTCTTCATCATTTACCAAAGCTGAGATAGAAGCCAGAACGTTTGGTTGCTAGGGTAAACAGTTTGGTTACTAGGGAGCTGTCTCTTAGTAATCATAATAACATCTTTATTTGTTATTATGATTAACATAAACATACCCAAATATCGCTTGAGGATGTATTTGTTGTCTTTGTCTATTTATTTTCAATGGCCGTGAAAAGTCAATGGTAAAAACTGAACCCCTTCTAGAGCTTTTGAACAGGGCTTGACAAACAAAACATTTTTGAATTCCAATTAAGAATAAAACCTCAGTCCATGTCCAGAATGAGCCTGGGTTAGAAAATTAGAGATTGAATGTGGTTTTAATAAAAAATATAGACTTTTTGAGTAAAAGAATCACATTTCCCACACAAATAGACCAAAGTGAACATAATAATATTAAAAATAAAACAAATGCTTTTCAAAAATGGACAATTGAGGTTGATTTTTACACTTTTGCTCTTGCTCCAGTCCGTCATAAAACTGAAATGTGAAACACCGTACACCCCATAATTTCTACCTTGGCTGCAATGTGATGCATGTGGAGATGCCTTCTTTTTGTCAGATGAAAGGAAAGCTTTGATTTTCTCTTCCACTCGTCTTTGACAGCAGTTTTCATTTCTCATTATTATCAGGCATCTTCATCTTTAACACTGAGCTTTCATGTCTTCCCTCTGAGCTTTCTAAGCACGTTCAGAAACGCAAATGTTAACAAAACAGCATCTAAAGGGCTTTGCAAGCACAAAATATATTAGTGCGATCATTTACGCTAGCCTCATGTTTATGCATGGTTCCAGAATATAAACCTTCAATGTATGCAAATGCATGCACCTCCGTGCGAGAGCTCTTCTTACCATGCGCTCAAACGGGTCCTGTGTGTGAGCCGCTTTGTCCAGCAGGTGACTGTACTCCAGCTCCTCGCACAGCCTCTGGAGCGTGTTGAGAGGCTCGTTCAGCTGCACGGGCATGGCTACTTTCGACAGGTCCTTCCCGATGTTGTTCTTCAGGATGTTCCACAGACTGACGCTGCTGGTGTTGGGACTGGGCGAGGGAAGACGGGAACGCCGCTGCTCCTGAATTCTACCGTTCACTACATAACCTAAAAGAAAAAAAGTGACAAGAACGTTTCATTTATTTATTTATTTATTTTTTTCCTCAGCCTCATATTTAAATTATATACTTTTACACCCGATCAGTTGGCTCAGAAAAGTCAAAAGAAAAGTTTTACGATAGATGCTGTTCCTCATAGAAGGCAAGGCATTCGAACATTTGCTGATTTTTAAAATTTGAACCTTAAAAAATATATATATTTAAACATTTCTAATAAAAATGCGGTAAATTAATGAAATCAATTGGCTTCTATAATCTTCCACCATTTTCCACCAAAATCCACCATTATACCAGACGTTAATAGTCTAATTAATAAGTAATGAGCTGGTTTTGATTAAAGTTTAAGGAATTTATATCTGTATTAGTGTTTATTTTGAACAGAAAACTGATTAAAAACTATATTGTACAAAAGGAGTGTTACTTTTGGATGTGAAGATAAATAAAACAAGTCTCAGGATTAAACTAAAATAAATTAAAAAGGCTTTTTTCAATAACAATTTGAGGAGTACACAGACTAGAGAGCTACAGTTTGTGCACAAACTTTGACATTGACTTGAAAAAGTGGCATCGAAAGTATTTTTATAATCAGCATTTTCGGTTGCTATGGAGGAGTCAGTGACATCACACAAAGTTCCCCTTGTCAAAATGGGAGATATAAACCAACCCGCATGTTTCTATGACTTTCCTTAACTGAGATGGTGATATGCCAAATTAGTTGCTATGGTAAACAGTCATGTTGCTATGGAAAGGTCTGTGACAATATAGTGTTTCATTTGTCACTATACGTTACATAAACGAACCCCCAAGTCTTAATCGTTTACCAAAGCTGAGATAGTCTTCAGAAAATGTGGTTGCTAGGGTAAAAAGTTTGGTTGCTAGGGAGCCGTCACTGATTACATTTGTTTTAAGCTGTTACTGTGGTTAACAAACTCCCATTTTCGGATGGTTCATCTTTCAAATTTGTGTTGCATTTGGATATCCTATTTATATTCAATGGACCTTATACGTCAATGGTAAATACCGAACCCTGTCTAGAGTCAGGGGGTTCAAATACTTTTGCGCAGTGGTTGGTGTGTTCCTGCACAGACATGTGTGGTCAGTTTGAAGTTTCTATGAGGCTCTCAGTTTGAGTTTCACAAAGTTTGAGCCCACGTTAAGTCAATGGAAGATATCTAGGAGGAGATTTTAGAATTTTTTTGTCCGAAGCAAACGTTAAATAACAATATGTTGGGTTTTTAAATGTTCGTGTAAACATAAAAAAGCTCATACCCTTAGCTATAAAATGGTGAATTCCAACTAGTTGGTAAAATGACAACAACAGGGGATGACGCCTTGAACACTCACCGGCATCGAGGCTCTCGTTCTCTGCATCATTGCTGAAGTTATCCATGGAGACATTGTCACTGATGTCACTGATATACGAGTCATCTTCCGAAGGCTAGGGTGAGAGCAAGCATCGTCATTACTGCTGTTTGACTCATCGCTGAGGAAAAAGCATCTGAGTAGCACCTTGCATCTGAAAAGCCTACACATATGGGAACTGTGCAAAGAAGAAAAAAACTCAAGTGTAAACGATGATGAGTGAAGGAGGAGCTCGCATTTATCACAGTTTCCTAAAGATAAACGTCGGACTCAGATGGAGGTGTACTTAAAGAGAAGCAGTGTAATTAGCAAGGGATGCCATGTTTAATCAAAGCTGTTCTCCGTACCTGAAGCCAGTCTCAGGACATGCAGTAAAATAACATTTTTCTAGTGCACTGGGATGCCCGCTGTTGCTAGACTGCCACAGACGGAGTCTAGAACTTTATGAGTCGACACTGACACCAGTGTGAGAAGGAAACTTCCTCACCTCGTTTTCCGAAGAGCTTGCAGACAGAAGCACTTCCTGTGCATCAAAGAACTCTGACAGAGACTCTGTTATAGAAGCTCTGCTCTCATTGGACGTCTGGTGGACAAGGGGGCGGGAACAGTCGCTGGAGTCCTGCTTCTAGAAGGAGAGATTAATTGTTATGTTATAAAAATGTATGTATTGTAATTTATGGTAAATTAAATATTAAAGAACAAATAAACAAAAAAGTTAAAATAGAAAACGTAATGCTTTTTTTTGGATTAAAACAGATAAAAGGCGAAAAAGTAAATCAAAATAATGAACTAAAATTCAATTAAAGTAGTTCATTCCACTATACAAAACAAAATGAACTTTGGTTCGGATATTTTCCTTCTTATTATTACTATGTTACATTCTTACCACAATTTTAATTGCAAAAAAAGAGAAAAAGCTAAAACTGTAAACTATTTTTTGTGAAAAAGTAAAAAGTTCATTAAATGCAATCAAAGTATTTTATACCACGGTATACAAAAAAATTAAAATTCCAACTTTGATTCAAATATTTTACTTATTATTTTCATTTTTATGTTATATCCTAACAATAATTATTATTGTAAGAACAAATTGTTTTCTTCTTAACTAAATATTAAAATTGTATTTTTTTTCAATAAACCTTAAGTCAATAAAAAGAATTCATTTAAAGCAATTAAAGTATTTCATGCCACAACACAAAATAAATAAAACTACAACTTTGGTTCAAACATTTTACTTATTATTATTATTATGTCACATTCTTACAATCTTTGTTATTTTAGTTTTCAGCTAAATGTAATTTTTGTTTTCAATAAATCAGATAAAATGAGAAACATACTATAACATAAGTAAATTAAAATATTTCATGCCACGTTACAAAATAAATTAAAATTCCAAATTTTGTTCAAACATTATTATTATTATTATTATTATTATTATTATTATCTTACATCTTTACAAAAATGAGAAAAGTTAGAATATATAATACATTAAATAACAACAATAAGCCAGAGGAGGCTTAAAACTGGGCGAGGAACAGCTTTCTCTTGTCATGACATGAACTGAGCACAGCAACAATAGACAAGGTCTCTCCCAGACAAAGATTTTAATCTGGGGTTTGAGATATACTGCTCAAACTCTTGAAGAAGCGGGAAAAAAATGGGCAACATTGAGAAGTGCAGATGCAGAAGTCGGCAAAGAGAAGAGAAGTCTAGTCAGAGGCCAGACGACAAGTTTGTACAAAACCACAAGATCTGTGTTCAGAAAAATTTGTACAAGAATGAGTGTCTGCAGGGGACAGTGAAGCATGGTGGAGGTTTCTTGAATGTTTGGGGCTACATTTGTGCAAAAAAGTTGTATATTTGATCAAGGTCAATGGAGTTGAGAAATACAGGCAGATGCTTATCCATCATGGAAGTGTTTGATTGGCCGTTCACTATTATTCTGCAGCAGGACACTTACCCCAAACATGCAGCCAATGTAATTAAAAACTATCTTCAAGATCAAGAAGTACTGGAAGGAAGTCATGGCCCACGCAGAGCCCTGATCCCAACATCATCGTGGGTCTCCTGGATTTCATTAAGAGACAGAAGATCTCCAAGGGTTCCTTCAGAAGCGCTGTGCAAGTGTAGCACGAAGAAGGCAAAGGTTTGTCACAGCAAATTCTGACTTGATTCTATTTTGTTTAATGTTGAAAATACCTGTTTAGCATATTCAAAAGTATTATTTGTTTACAGCATTTTTTTCCACACCTGCCCTTTTGCATATTCTTTGGAAGCTTTCGTTAAATCATTCTCAGCAGCTTCAACACAAAGATAAAAGGAGCATAAATATTAATGAAGAACAAAGAGCATTTTGTCACATGGGAAAATAGCTAATTAACCAACAGTTCTTCTGATTTATCATGGTTTTTTTTTCAGACAGGCGGTTGGCAGAGCTTTGCAAGCTAATTAATTAGCCTAAAAGCATTGTGGTCAACCTAGCACACCAGTTAAGGAAAGTTAGTAATTGACGGACCAGTTTTATGAGAAGCACTGACTGACAGAATGTGCAAGAGGTTAGAAAGTGAGTACAGGCACGTTAGGGGCTCTAGTAAGGAGAAAACCACCGAATATGACAATTTCGACAACAACTAAGCTTTCTTCCAAGCTCATCGACATTCTATTCATCCTTAGAAACCAAGGAAGATTGGAAACCCGGTGTAACTTGCAATCGGAGCACAGGAAATCCTGGAAAGATGCACCTCCTGATCCGATATAAAAAAATTGTAAATATCTAGCATTTTGTGGATTGGTTTGGTTCCGTTCATGGGCTACTGGCAACAGTTTTGTACCAGACACACCTGCAGGGGCCCCGGGCTGAGGTTTATATGCACCGAGGCCTCGGAGATGAGCGATTCTGCATGAATCTTGCACAGCCGCTCTCTCAGCTCAGCATTCTGTGTTACAGCCTGAAAAAGCAACCAGCAAACACCTTCACAATACAACACCACAATGTTTTTCATTAAGTGAGCACAAAAGAGATTCATTCAGGATCTCTGCTGATTTCTGAATGATCCTGGTGTTCTGTATTAGGATGCGTTCCCATGGGACACAGCAGAAGGTGAAATCACTCCAGTTTTCACAGATGATGCCTATTGTGGCAAAGGAGCGTGTCGTTCACAGTCCTAGCAGGTTGGTATCGTAATGGTAAACCATGTAAACTCCACAGTACAGCGGTAACCCGAGATATACGAATGCTACGGGTTACGAAACGTTCGAGATGCCAAACGTCTCGCAGGAAAATGTTTGGTTCGTGATATGAAGAAAATTCGAGATATGAACAATTATTTTCTGTATTTTCTGCTTGTTTGTATGACGTTCGTGTAGCGCTTCCGGGTTCTTGCGCTCCTCTCTCCCAGTGCAAAAAGGGTCGGATACGCTTCAAAACACCACAGCGAAACATTGTGTATAGATTAATAATAATGTTCTATAACAAATGTTAGAATCAAGGCGTCGTAAAGAAATAACGTTTATAACGTGGAAAGTGCTGTTCTGTAGCGCAAGCTAGAGAAACCTCTGTGACGCGTTCTCAGAAGCATCTCTCCATCCGTCTGCGCTCGTGCTTGAAACCGTGTTGGTGTTCGTAATTCGTGAAAAATCTAGAGAAAGTTAACTTTCATACGTAATGTTTCCTGCATCCGTTCCACTTCCTCAGACACATCGCCTCACTCTCGAGGTAAGGTTTCACATTTGTGTACATATTACTTATTTTGCTTGTGTTTTATTCTGTTTTATTATCATTTATTATATTTAAGGATTGAATAAACGTTACTTGATTTTTCTCTGGTTTTCCATTTTTTTCATCTACTTAAACTGTTGTTGCACGGATTAGGCGTTTTACATGTTAAACTTGCTGTTCGAGATCCGAAGTAATCCCTGGAACGGATTACTTTCGTATCTTGGGGTTCCACTGTATATGCAATTTTAATGGATGAACAAAATCCTTTCAGGTTTAAAACGTTTGGAAGTCTACATGAAAAAATCTATTTTGATGCCAAGCATCTTCTCCAACACATTTTTGGAGATTGTGAATAAGATCTATGCTATTTAGATTCTATCACATTCGTGCATTTAGCAGATGCTATGCAGAAGAAGTGCTCACAGAAGAGGTTCTAGCCACTTCAGAATGAACTAGACGGCTAACGTTTGTACACACACTTGGATGTATGCTTGTGAAAGTACCATTTTAAACTTTTCTAGAGTTCAAATGACTTGACAACCTCAACAATTCTGGTGAGTTTGAAGTTCTCAGTTTGAGTTTTACAAAGTTTCACCACATGTTGAGTCCATGGAAATTTTCTAGCAGGAGGATTTTTTTTTTTTTTAATTTTCCAGCAATCTCAGTGATTTCCCAGAATTTCTTTAGAGCACCATTCTGAAAAGATACTTGAGGTAAAGTTTGGAGGCTTTGAGGAGATGTTTGTCTGAAGCAAAAGACGAATAACAATTTGTTGGTTTTGCCAAGCCAACATAATTAATTGGTTTAGAGGAACGTTTTTTTAAGCATGCATTTTTTTAAGCTCAATTTTATTTAATTTCTGAATTAAATCACCACTTTTGTACGTAATACTCCGATAACTGCTGGTCGAACATAGCAACAGTAGCTAAGGGAGGTTAGGTTTAGTAGATTGGTTGTTAGTAAGAGTGTTAAGCATGATTAAAAGCAGGGAAAGACACAAAGACGTGAGATTGTGGGTGAGCATACAGCAGTGAGGGCGCTCTTCAGGCCCAGGAGCTGAGCGGGTGGTGAAGGACAAGCCTCGTGCTCGAGCATCTGCTTCACTCGCTCCTTCTCTGAGGACAGCACACATAGGGCTGACTTCATGCTGCTGTGAACTGAAAACAAAGGAGAGAAAAAATTAGCAGAAATCCACAAAATATGCAAAAAACATGGATTTTTGCATCAACAATCTTAAAGGCCTAATACTCTATTGCACATTAGACAGTAAATGTTTAATGAATAATAATTAATACTTTAACCTCTGCAAATCTTGAACCCACGTGCAGTGCAAGTGTTTTAAATATATAATAATATTTAATATACATTTTTAAGACCACAAAACTAAAAAGGCTAGGGCCTAATTTTATATTAGAGCATGTGATATCATCCATCCACTAGGGGGCATCGCAAATGTTTGCAATAAGATGGCTCTTGTACTCGGAATTGTTCTAGAATGTTCCTTTTGTTTCTCAGTAAAAATGTAACTATTGAGCAATAGTCTCTTGTAAATATTAAAGAAAAGACAAAAACAACTTAAAGAAGTTTCAGAAGTGACTAGAAAAACCCTCACTCCAAGAAGCAAAAAGACTTCTTTTCCTATATGATCACTTTCTACGGAAGCCCATTTTCCCCAGGTGAAAAAAAATGGCTGAAAAAGTCAAAATTTGATCTCAAAATTGTGAAAAAAAGATGCAAAATTATCTCAAGAAGAAAAGAAAAAAATGGTTGTGATTACTTTCATCTATTTTTAAGATTTTTATTGGCGATTACAGTTCAGATAATCAATTCTCAATGCTTTTTCTCAAATTTAAGTAGAATTCCATACTTCCAATTCTATATCTATATTACTTAACATTTTTGTACATTTTAAAAGCTCTTATTAAGCAAGTTCCCATACGATAACTTATTGTTACTGTGTGGGGCCCTGGATGCCATTTTAGCAGAATTTAGGACCTGTTTAACTCAACCAACTGAATTATACAGGTCAAATATGCGTCAAATCAAGCAGCCTATTCCCAAGCAGGAATGGTTTGCTATTGCTTTTGATACAGCTGCCAAATTTCTGCTCTTTGGTTAAAGTCGATTTGAAATGTTCTGGTAAAATTCCCCATTGAAATCAATGAAAGAGAGAAGCTGGATTAAAACATTTTTATAAGCTCAACTTTTCCTTCAGTTTTCACCATATTGCATGAGATTTGATCTATGTGGGTTGCCGACCAGTTAAGCCCCGTCTCGAAGCGAAAAATCAGTTCCTTTCAAAGCTGTAAAGATACATTTTAATTTTAAAGCAATTTTTTTCTATAAAGACTTTAGGCAGCAATCTCATTCCATATCACCACACTAAATTAAAAAGAATCAGATTCAGCATTTCAAGTTCACGAGACTGCAAAACATGACGGATCATGTGACCAGCAGAAGAGTTGCAAGGAAGTAGTCTTTAAATGCAGGCTTTTAACATCTAGTGGTGACAAATAATCCACATGAAGTCTTGATGAGTTGCTGCCCTGCTCGTAACGAGGTCTCTTTTATTTTAACATTTATCCAGAATAAACTTTAGATTGTGGTGACTGACCATTTGCACAAGAAAACTGAGAGAGAAGTAAAAAAATCCACCTGCTGCATCTCTACTTTATTGTGTTGGGGCCCATTTCTTAGATTTTTCTGATGATCACTTAAACATTTTAAAACTTAATATTAACAGATAATATTTTAATATTTTAATTTATACGTGACGAATAATCACACAATTCCGAACGATATACAAAGTATTCAACAGCGGCAGCTCCAGTTTAGCAAAGGATGTCTAGGTATCAGCAATAAAAGTTCAATCTGTGGATTTTGTTTTGATCTCTTGATCTTATAGAGCACTTTTTGCTGTGATGAAGACAAAGGTAATTGCAATCAAAGTCGGCTTGTCAATGATCTAGAACAGAAGTTTCCAATGAAGCACGCTTTAAATACAAATCACACAAAACCATCCCAAACATCCCTGGGAACAACAATACGATGAGGATTGTGGACGGATATCATTTTTTCTTTTTATTTCATCACTTACGGTTGTTGGCCACTCGGCAGAAGTCTTCCTGGAGCTTGGAGACGCCAACAGGAGACTCCAGAGGCTCGTGAAAACTCTTCTCATTGCTTAGATCTACTGATGAGAGGTTGGGGTTGGATGCATGTAGACGTGTAGAGCCGGCTGAAATACAGCTAGGAACCTGAGAGCATTCAAGCGAGGAGAGACAGATGTTATAGAGGGTTAGTTCATTAACTTCTCATTATGAAGTTTTTACACAACTCAATATGCAGCTAGCAAGATTCAACAGATTATTAATTACCCCAACATCTAATGAAAATGACCAGTTCCATCTTGTTGTGGAAGAATGATAAAATAGAGTAAATTCCCTTTAAAGTGGTCAATATTAAAAGCACAAGTCCAGTTGAAGTTCAGCTTTGATTGGATGTTCATTTTGGGGCTACTCTTAACATAAGGTCAGTTGATTCCTCCAGGGGCTCTTTAAATGTCAAAGAATATTTTGGTTTACTTAAAAGATCATGAAGAAGTTGATTAAGTTAAACAGGGCCAAATAGGAGCCATGTACGAAAAAAAGAGAAAACTTTCCCCTCAAAAAAACCCCAGTTCAGGGCAGAATAACTACAATTCTACAATAAAATAAATATATAAATTCTACAATAAAATATTCCTACATTTTGGATTCTGATAGTCAATAATACTTTGAAGTTTTTGAATGCACCCATAAGAGAAAATGAGATATGGAACCGGAAAATGTATCCAATAAACACTTTTGTGAGTTCTCAACACTAAATGCGTTTTTTCCCCCAAAAAGAAGGTTCTAATGGGAATTACTCAAAAATGCTACAGTAAAATATTCCTATTATTGGGATTCTGACAGTCAAAATTACTTACTGTAAACATATTTTAATGCAGTCAAAATTCTGAAAATTAGCTCAATACACAATTACACTTATTACCAAAATAAAAAAAACAAGCTCAGGATGGAATAACTACAAAAAGTCAAAAGTAAAATGTTCTTACATTTTGGATTCAGACAGTCAATAAAACTGTGTAAATGTCCTGGACGTAATAGATTTGACTAATGGAACCCCAATTAAAAATTTCATGTTGATTACCAGCTATGAACAGACTGAGTACTAAAAACTTGTTATATAAAAAACAACATGTTTACATAATTACTCGAGAAAGATCATTGTGAAATATTCGACTTTATAACAGCACTGAAACTGTAAACCTGCCGTGAATAAAACAAAACTCAGATAAAGTCTAAACGTATTTGTAAGAGCCAAACTCATATTTTGGGTATTTTGTTTATTGACTGTTATTAATGTATAAGTATTGTAAAATATTGAAATTCAATGGAAAAGTTCTTTATGAATATTTTTTAGTAAAATGTTAGTTTTATTTATTTAATTAGGTCATTGCTTAAGTTTCGGTTCTCTTTAAGCCACACCTACCTGGAGAGACTTGGATGGAACATGTTTGGGCAAGTCTGTGTGGTTAAGGAGAAACAGTTTTTCTTACCGTCTTTATTTGAGATCTGTAATTTGAGTTAAAGCTCAATACTTTGGTTTATTGGATTTAGGAATACCATTGGGAGTTTTGATTTGATTTACGGAATTGTTTTATTTTTACTTTTGTTTGTTTTTTGTTGTGAAAAATAAATACGATTTTTGAGATCAAGAGTGACGATGTAAGAAATCTTTTTTAACCACTCACCAGTAGATTCAAGCCAGGAATTTTTTATCTTGAACCTACAGTATTAATAATAAACAAAAAACATGGCGAAATCTCCTTCGGTATCGTAAATACAACAGAGTAGTATATGCCAGAAGCGTCCCATCTTCTTAGGGTGGACTGGTATGCATCAATGAGAAGCTGCACTCAGATAGAATTTATGTTAACTTTATTATTTTAAAAATATTTCTAAATAGAATATATTCGCAGATATAAGCATATAACAATATTTTCTTTTGTTGCATGCTCATATCTACATGTATATATTGCATTAAAATAACTATTAACATTTGTTCAACTTTTTTTTCTTATGAGCAAACGGGAGAATGGTGCCCCCCTCTGGCAGTTGAAGCCATACACTCTGCGTCCTTGCGTACTTTGCGTGTAGGGAGCGACGCTACTCAAGGTAAAACACTACTGAGGCCGACTGTTTAAAAAAAAAGACTGTTTTAATATCTTTAATTAAAAAAAGCAGTTAATTTTTTGCGGATATCAACGATTCAACAAAAAAGCAGTTCATTCTGTTTTATCACATGAAATGCGTGCACTGAAAGGATCACCTGCAGGGTCGTTTTGTTGTCTTTCCCATAATTCTTGTGACGCCACTTTCTGGGATGCCTCTTCTCCTTTTTTGGGCTGTCGTAGGTTGATGCCTTCAGTATGAGACATGACATTTGTGTTAAATAAGTGTACCATACAGGCTTTTCATCTGAACCGTCATGAGGGATTTGGTCAGGATCTCTGTCCTGAGTAACAGTATAATCTCGGTTCAAGCCACATTATGTGAAAGAAGGCACAAAGATGGCTTCAAAGACATTCCAAGATTCTGTAAAAAGAAACACTTTTTAAGAAACAGAAAAAGAAACAGAAGAAGTCGAAAAAATACTAAACTAAGTACATCCCCTTCATAGTCTTAGCAGAAAAGCCAAACTGAAGTCTACTAACCTGGTGATTTACAAGGTTTCCAGCAGACGGGAAACTATAAAACGACATTACTTAAGAGAAATGGCTCCCCATGGAGAAAAAATGTAACAAAATCCGAGAAGGGGAATCTACAAGAAGATCAGCAAAGCTTTACATATCAGTCAAATATTGTAGCAAAAGTGATCCACAAATTTAAGAAAGATGGAAGTGGAACCATCTCACAGAGACGTCCAGGTCATCCACGGAAGTTAACATCTAGACAGGAGTGTCATCTGATGAGTAGGTTTGAAGGAAACTGCCTGTAACTTAGCTAAAGCAGTAGAAACCAAACTGGAGCGACTGTTTCTCGTGACGCCATACGGTGCACACTGCAGAGGAATGGCATCCAGGGGTATCATCCATGAAAGAAGGCTCTCTTAAAGCTCATGCACAAAAAATCTCATCTAGAGTTTTCCCGAGCCCATGCTGAAGAAAAAGGCTGCTTGTTCTGCTCTAAACAGAAGGTCGTTTCCAACCTGACAATGATCCAAATCTAATGCCTAAGGCCTGATCTGAACCCGATCGAACACCTACAGGGAATTCTGAAGCCACAAGTCCATCAGCATCCAGCTCTGATGAGGTTTTTCTTGAAGAATGGAGAAAAATAGATGCTGCAATCAGTCGCCATTTTGTTAATTCCATGCCTAGAAGTTTTTGGTGGCGGGGTATATCAACCAGTTTGAGTAAAACCGAATTATTGAATTATTAGCCTTACTCTAATGTTATTGAATTAAATTGGTCTTTTGTTCATTGAGCTACTGATTACATTTTGAAAGGGGGTAAAAATGTGTGAGAAAGTGACCTGCAGAGCATTGATGGCAGGGGCGGAGAACGTACGGTGCAACACCTCCATGCTCCGTAACAAGTGATCCAACTCCAACAGTTGAGCCTCGCACACAGACAGCTCTGAAAGAGATACAGACTCTTATAAAGGTAGCACCCAAAGTGTGTCTCTTTTGGAGAGAAAGTTTACCTTTGGCGCATCTCTCCATATCATCAGAAGACTGGAGCCAAGCGCTCACCTTGGCTTGGCTGGTGAAGGCTGCAGGCGAGTGGAGAGACGTCTGCTTCGCTACAGAGCCGCGCTAAACACAGACCGCAGACGCAGATGAGAAATGATTGTGAAAAACATAGAGAACCTAAGTGTCTCATGTGGATACCTTTCTGATAGTCTGACCATCAGCCATGGTGGGGGATGAGGTGAGGGGGTAATGAGGGTGGAAGAGCGTCTTCTCATGAGGGAACATGGCGATCTCGTTCTGCCTGTACAGTCTGTGGTGGCGAAGCTTGGAGACCCAATCATCGAAAAGTTCTTGGGATTTGATCTGCAAACACAAAGAAGACCACCAGTAAAAGTACAGGATCACAGGGAGAAAGGTTGAGAAAGTATCCACTTGAAATCATGAAAACATGCAGGAAATATTTAATTTAAGCTCCACAATTACACTGAAAATGAAGCAATTTTAATATCAGTGAAACCATCATAAAACACAGAGACAGACGGCCTTTTTCAATCTTGACGTTTTTGTTTTTGTTCTTTTTTTGGCAATATCTGTTTCTGATCTGCCATCAGTGGGATTGTGAATGAAAACCTCAAGGATATTTTTACCAAATGTTTGTTCTGTTTGACATCATTTTGATACACATTTGCATACAAGTAGGTGTTAAAAATAAATCGTTTGATGTTACAAATAAACAGAGTGGGAGGCGGGAGTGGGCATTTTGTTTGTTTTTCTAGTTTCCACCAGGAGGCGCGCTGGAATTGTTTTGGGGTTAAAGATTTACATAAAACTACAAAATTGACAGGTATTACTAATAAAATAGGAAAACACAAAAATCATTCGGTTAGTTTTAGTTTCTGTCAGTAGCGGTCGCTCTGTTTAAAATGTAACCATGGCAACGGTAGTGTCACGCTACAAATATGGCGGACATGATGACGTCACTCCTCCCGCTCTAGAGTTAGCAATATTTATTTTATGCAGTTTAAGGATGTCCAATTACAATCATTCATCAATCCATCTTCATCCTGCTTATCCGGGGCTGGGTAGCGGGGGTAGCTGGGATGCCCAGACTCCTTGGAAAGGACCCCGAGGCATTCCCAGGCCAGCCGGGAGACAGTCTCTCCAGCATGTCCTGGATATTCACCTGGGCCTCCTCTCAGTGGGACATACTCGGAACACCTCACGGAGGCGTACAGGAGGATGCCTGAGCCACCTCAGCTGACTCCTCTCGATGTAGAAGGTGATGGATATTCATATAGCAATTTTTTTATAAAAGAAACATTGTTGATTTGAATAAATACTATAATATTTTTTTTGACTGGCTTTTAAATGATATTCCCAGGTACTGGAAGTTGGCGGCCGTCTCACTCAGCTAGTAGCATCAACACCTCTTTCTAACTGGACAGCGGTTTAAAAATGCATGACTTCTTTTTGTAATACTACCAAGCAAAGTCATGCTCAAGAAAAAACAGTGTCCAAAACAAATAATTGGTAAAGAAAGATTAAAAACAGATACGCTCTTTAAACACTATATATATATATATATATATATATATATATATATATATATATATATATATATATATATACATATATATATACATATATATATATATATATATATATATATATATATATATATTTTTTTTTTTTTTTCAGAAAAAGCTCTGATTGTTGGTAGAACAGATGTTTTGTGGCTGTACGACCTGGTACAGAACATTTTCGTTGCATTTTTGTTTTATCCACATTTATGTGCCAAGGCAATTTCATTTGTATGGCACAAATTGTCCAAAAGGTCATTCAAATTGTTTTACATAAGGTTAAGATGAAGGAAATAGAGCATAAAAACAACTAAACAATGCCCAGCAAAGTGTATTTTAATAAAACTTCATCATACAAACAAATCATATAAAAGCATAGTGATTAAAAATTAATTAAAATAGAGAGATGTATGGGTGAGAAGCTCCGTCACCCGGGGGGAGCTTGGAGTAGAGCCGCTACTCCTTCACATCGAGAGAAGTCAGCTGAGGTGGCTCGGGCATCTGTTTCGGATGCCTCCTGGACGCCTCCCAGGGGAGGTGTTCCGGGCATGTCTCACAGGGAGGAGGCCCCGGGGAAGACCCAGGACACGCTGGAGAGACTATGTCTCGCAGCTGGCCTGGGAACGCCTCGGGATCCCTCCTGGGGAGTTGGAAGAAGTGTGCATGGAGAGGGAAGTCTGGGTGTCCCTGCTAAGACTGCTGCCCCCGCGACCCGGCCCCGGATAAGCGGAAGAAAATGGATGGATGGATGGAGAGAGATGTATAAAGTACAACTGTAATTGCTCTTTCTTTGCATCCTCTAAAATGTTTGACTGAAAAGCGTTTGGTTTACTGGAGGATGAAGATCTGGATTAAAAATATGGTCAACATGGAATAAGCAAATGCCCCTCTTATTAAAAAGATCCACCGCTTTCCGGATTCTCAATTAATGGCCCGTTTATTTACAATACACAACTTTTATCACATATTTGAATGAAATTTGGGACTTGGGAATGAACAATTAATTAAATATACAGGGAACTAAATGTTTGAAGACTAGAAACACATCTTAATGTATGATTATGACACTTAAAAACACACACCCCCAAAAAACAATAATGCCTTCAATTAATATAGCGTTTTTCTAGACACTCAAAAACGCTTACAGAACATTATTCATTCGTTCCAAATTCACACACTGGTGGTGATAAGCTACCTTGGCAGAACGTGGCTGCCATTTAGCACCTACGGCCTCCTGCCCACCACCAAACACCCCCCCATCCATCCATTCATCCATACAGGGCAGTGTGCGACACATTGGGCCTGGTGGGTATTGAACTGGGACAAAGCAAGTTGTACAATCATGTGCAAAAGTAGCTAATTTTTATCAAATGAAACTGGGAAAAACATGTGTCCATTCAAGGATTGTGAACAGTAAATGAATGTTTATCATGACCCGGCAAAAAAAGTGAAAAACAAAGGAAGCTGCACTTAGTATTTAAATAAATGGTGTGTTTTAAACTGTGTATTTCAATAAAATAAAGCTACCAGGGGCCAGGCGTTCTTAAACGGGATCATTACACGTCTTGAGTAGAACAGAGGACATTTCATTAAGCTCCTCTGTGGTCCGACAGATCTCAGTAATGTATCCAGTGATGCTCCTGCAGTGTGCACCAGTGTGGTTGTGATACCTTCAGGTGGTAAATGTTTTCTTCTGCATCCAGATCGATGCACTTGGCTTTCTTCTTAATGGCCATGACGGACAGGCCAACGTCAATGCTGCCATGGAGCTTGCCCTTCTCCACCTGCACACAGAACAGGACACACAATATCAACTGTACCTGATTACATGCTGCAAAATTCTCACATACGCAACTTTTATGTATATATTGGTGTTAGAAAATACACCTTTTTAAATGAACAACAAAGTACTTGGTACTTGACAAAAATAAGTCACTTTTAAAGTGCACTGTAACCAACTGAAATGATTAGCTTGTTACCGCTAAGACTGTCGTGAATCTGTTTTTCAACAATTTACAAAAGGTATTTTCACTGTTTAATGTTCCCAGAATTAAAGTGACATTTAGTCTAAAATGTAGGGGGTAACAATATATCGTAGCACAATAAAACGCAATACAAAATTGTCACAATACGCACCGTGAAGATACTGGGCGATATCGTCTGGGATTTGCTTCGGTGAGTTGCTGTGATTTTAGTTACTTCTGAAACTTCTTTAATTGTATTCATGTTTTATGTAATATTTACTAGGAGAAAATTATAACGAACTCACGTTTTAAAGGATAAATATTATAAAATTAGCCCTCTACATAACTTACAGTAAAAAATGAGTTAATGCAAACATGAACACTTCCCCCTAGTGGATGGATGGCCTCAAATGCTCTTATACAAATCCTTCTAAGGTTTGTGGTCACAAAATTTTTTATATTACTATTTTTTTCAATGATGGTTAAAAAAATGTACATTTTGATTTTTGCAATGTGTCAAATACCTCGCTTAGTACAAATATGTTTATAAAGTTATTAAAAAGAGAGTGCAATGGCTGGGGGGGGGGGGTGCATTTCATAGCAGGAGTGCTCAACACGGTTATGAAATCCAGATGAATAAATGTCAGGAAATCTAATTTCTGACCAAATCTTTACATCCATGGAAAGCTGGTAAATCGTGCGGTCTATAGTAGAAAAAACATCTAGAATCCTATTGTTTTGAGACAAAACAAGAAGTTACATCACAACAGGAAGTTACAAGTTGATTGATGAAACTGATTCATATGCCCTTTTGTACGACACACAGCTGGCTATGGCTCTCTTAGGATCCTCCATTTCCCCCTCCCCCGATATTTTGTTTGCAATGCAGCATGTATTTTAGTTAAATAAAGCCACATTTTCCATTAAATCCTAAACCTTGCTTCCAGAGTCTTCTGTAATGGGTTATAAATTAATTATTCACCAACAGATCACAGTCAAGTCCCATTATTTTCAACTTAAGCATCTATCATCAAAATCACTTGCAGTTCTGCATTTTTTTTAACCAACCCCAGCCCTTTTATGCTTTGTTTTGCCACTCAGTATAAGTGAAGGGGGCGTGGCCTTGTGGGGAAAGGGACATTAATGCGTACCCTGTATATTGTACAAAATGTCAGTAATTTGTAGAATTTCGAGTGTCTGCTTATTATAATAATTGTTTAAACAGTCACAGTCACCAAGAGCACTGACATATTTAACAAGCGCTTTTTGATTTAGACGAAACAAATGCCTCAGAAGCATCTGACAGATTTACAACAGGTTTAAAAAATACTGTCGCTTTGATTTAAAACCCTGATAACAAAAGCTTGATGGCAGTGCTTTAGCTCCTCTCGAGGAATCCACAGCTTCACATTTGTAAACTACAGACTTAGTGGAGCTGTCAAACTCTGAAGACAACTATCAGCAATGAGAGGCTTTTGTCAACAGGAAACATCACTAATGGACACATGGAGAATAAGGAAATCTAATGCTCGGAGCACTAAAAGTCCTGAGTGCTTCAGTTCAATCGATTGCTTTTACAGTATTTACAGTACAGACTCACATCAGCTGAGCATTTGCCATACTTCAGAATGCCCTTGTCCAGGAAAAAGTATCTCTGCAGAGAAAGAAGAAGACAGAGGTCAGTTTTATTAGCCAAAAGATTTATGTCCTCTCACACACTGGTGATGAATGAGAGCCTGTGTGCTGCTAAACCTCATTGCAGGCTTTTCTGCTGTTCTCTCTTTGCAGTCGAGGAGGAATACAGACATTTAGAAGCTAGTATATCTTCATTCATTCATTTTCCAACCCGCTTATTCCCTTTATTTCTTCATATGGTCTTTACGAGTCTTTGTTTGAGGGCAATCATCATAGAGATGATTGAAACTCTTCTTTAATAAACTCAAACTCAAATCATCTCTCAACGGTACATCTCACACATGTACATACGAGATAACAAACGTAAGTAACGTGCTCTGCAATTGGGTTGTGTTCCTAACCAGGTAAGAGCGCATAAGGATCATATCTCAACACCATGCAACCGAATTGTCACTTGAATAAGGTATAAATAATGAGTTATTTAACATTAAGGAGTAGTTACATTTATTTTACATTAAAATAATTATTAATTAATTATTAAATAATTATTATTTTACATCTGGGGTGCCCAGATTCTTTTAAAGGTTTAAAGGGGGGCTCGACTAAAAAAGTTTGAGAACCACTGTATTATTACTAATGTGGGGGCAATCTTACCAGCTATTATTAGTAATGTAGTGACAATGTTACTGGCTATTACGGTATTACTAATGTGGGGGCAATGTTGCACTAGAACAGTGATGGTGATAACGAATGGTGGACTTTAGAGTGATGAGTGGGGGCAAAGAAAAACATTACAGCCTTTTTTTTTGTTACTTTTACTGTTTACTGTCTGTTCATGTTACATGTTTGGTTGTTAACTTTTACACAGTTGATATAAAACATTTAACAAAAGTATTTGGTTCAGAATCTTTTTTTTCTAGATCTTCCTCTTTTAAAATTGGGTGCGTCTTATGTGCCGGTGCGTCTTATGAGCCGAAAAATACGGTAAGTATTTTTTGGCAACTGAAGACAGGATCTTTGTGGAGTCACTGAAGGTAAGCAGAAACACGAAACAGAAAGTGAGTTGTGGAGTCGCGAGGTCTGTGAAGCAGGTTTCATCATAAACTGGAGGAAGTTTAAATAGGATTCCTATGATGGTCAGAAAGGGGAGCAAGTAAACACCCTGCAGTAACCTGACATTACCTCCCACTTAACAGAAGGCACAACTTAATGCCTCAGTACCATCCTCAGACTTTGCAGAGCATCAAACCACAGACTCTGGCCCTTTGATGCATCAGGCCTCTTCTTCAGAGGCATACTGGTTTTTTGACCAGTATGTCCATGGTATACAGTCACAGAGATACTGGTCCAAAGTGTTTCTGGAGGTGAAATCAATAGAGATTCTGGAGATTGAGATAACTGGGGTTCCTGGACTTGACGTTCCATATAGACACTGGATTTCAGATCCAAAGAGGTCGTGAACTTGTGATCGCCGGAGGTACTGGATTGTTGATCCACGGAGGAAAAAAAGACTGGAGTTCCAAAGAGTTTCTGGAGTTTGAACAATCTCGACCTCAGGATTCACTTGAGAAGGGTTTTACAGCATGGATGAAATCTCTGTTTTCCAAAGGTATTTTAGCTAAAAAAAAATAAAATAAATAAATAAATAATAATAATAAATACCATATTTTTCGGCCCATAAGACGCACCGGCACATAAGACGCACCCAATTTTTAAAGAGGAAAATCCAGAAAAAAAAGATTCTGAACCAAATACTGTTGTAAAATATTTTATATCAACTGTGTAAAAGTTAACAGCCAAACATGTAACATGAACAGACAGTAAACAGTAAAAGTAACAAAAAAAAGGCTGTAATGTTTTCTTTGCCCCCACTCATCACTCTAAAGTCCACCATTCGTTATCACCATCACTGTTCCAGTGCAACATTGTCACATTACTAATAATAGCTAGTAACATTGTCACTACATTACTAATAATAGACAGTAACATTGTCAACACATTACTAATAATAGCTAGTAACATTGTCACCACATTACTAATAATAGCCAGTAACATTGTCACTACATTACTAATAATAGCCAGTAACATTGTCACTACACTACCAATAATAGCCAGTAACATTGTCACTACATTACTAATAATAGCCAGTAACATTGTCACTACATTACTAATAATAGCCAGTAACATTGTCACTACATTATCAATAATAGCTAGTAACATTGTCACTACATTACTAATAATAGCCAGTAACATTGTCACTACATTACTAAAAATAGCCAGTAACATTGTCACTACATTATTAATAATAGCCAGTAACATTGTCACTACATTACTAATAATAGCCAGTAACATTGTCAACACATTACTAATAATAGCCAGTAACATTTTCACTACATTACTAATAATAGCCAGTAACATTGTCACTACATTAATAATAATAGCTAGTAACATTGTCACTACATTACTAATAATAGCTAGTAACATTGTCACTACATTACTAATAATAGCCAGTAACATTGTCACTACATTACTAATAAAAGCTAGTAACAATGTCACTACATTACTAATAATAGCCAGTAACATTGTCACTACATTACTAATAATAGCTAGTAACATTGTCACTACATTACTAATAATAGCTAGTAACATTGTCACTACATTACTAATAATAGCTAGTAACATTGTCACTACATACTAATAATAGCCAGTAACATTGTCACTACATTACTAATAATAGCCAGTAACATTGTCACTACATTACTAATAATAGCTAGTAACACTGTCACCACATTACTAATAATAGCCAGTAACATTGTCACCACATTACTAATAATAGCTAGTAACATTGTCACTACATTACTAATATTAGCCAGTAACATTGTCACCACATTACTAATAATAGCCAGTAACATTGTCACTACATTACTAATAATAGCCAGTAACATTGTCACTACATTACTAATAATAGCTAGTAACATTGTCACTACATTACTAATAATAGCCAGTAACATTGTCACTACATTAGTAATAATAGCCAGCAACATTGTCACTACATTACTAATAATAGCCAGTAACATTGTCACTACATTACTAATAATAGCCAGTAACATTGTCACTACATTACTAATAATAGCTAGTAACATTGTCACCACATTACTAATAATAGCTAGTAACATTGTCACTACATTACTAATAATAGCCAGTAACATTGTCACTACATTACTAATAATAGCCAGTAACATTGTCACTACATTACTAATAATAGCCAGTAACATTGTCATCACATTACTAATAATAGCCAGTAACATTGTCACCACATTACTAATAATAGCTAGTAACATTGTCACTACATTACTAATAATAGCTAGTAACATTGTCACTACATTACTAATAATAGCCAGTAACATTGTCACCACATTACTAATAATAGCCAGTAACATTGTCACCACATTACTAATAATAGCCAATAACATTGTCACCATCTTACTAATAATAGCCAGTAACATTGTCACTACATTACTAATAATAGCTAGTAACATTGTCACTACATTAGCCAGTAACATTGTCACTACATTACTAATAATAGCTAGTAACATTGTCACTACATTACTAATAATAGTTAGTAACATTGTCACTACATTACTAATA
>SRMA01025461.1:32306-119885 GCA_007224835.1 Danionella cerebrum | reverse complement strand
ACAAAAACAAAAAGGCAAAAAACTACATAATGCCTAAAAATTATTCTCTCAACAAAAACGTGAGGGGCAGCGCAGGGACATGTCGACTGGGAACCCTCACAAGGCTGCTGGCAGGCAAGTGCACTGGAGAAATCTCCGTCCAGTGACTGGGCAGCAGATTCCACTCCTCTAGTCTGCGCCGGAACAGCAGACACAACAGCATGGACCACTTCAAAGGGAACAAGACCAACTCCAAACAGACAAGATTCAGGGGTAACTGAATCCAGGGGGCACACAGGGCCAGACCTAGAGGACTTGAGCCATACAGAATCCTCCACCGTTCCAGGGTTCTCCTGGAGCGCAGTGTCATCACAGGGGTCAGCAGGCACAACATCGGGCAAGGCAGCAGAGCGCTGACTGGTGGGCGTGGCCAAACCCAGGGAGGAAAATCTGCCGGCTCTGACTTCTTCCACCAGCCTGAGAATCCAGGCAGGGACAGCGTTGCTGGGGACCGATGCGGGGTGACCAAAAACGGATGACTTGGCAGGCAGAGGTGGTTCTGGACAACAGGAAACTTTGTTACAGACGGGGTAACTGGACAAAGGGTACACAGACAAAGGATCATCGTTGAAGTGGGGGGTACTGTGGGCTGATGGGGAGCGGCTCGCTGGATCCTCGCTCTGTCTGTGTTGGGACGGAGTGGAGAACACAGCGGTAGAAGGAAATTTGACGCATGAAGAGGCGGTCTCACTCAGAGCAACTGGAGGTGAGAGAACAGCTGGCTCAACCGGGTGGCGTATGGAGTAGATGTGACCAAAGGCCCTCTCAAAAGAATCGGGTCCCTCCATCACATTCATCACTGACCTGATAGTCTCCCAAATCGAATAGTCACCATCCTCAAGAAAAATATTTGCTGAGACAGGATAATCCAGACCAGAACAGAATAGCCGGATGACTTCATGCTCCTCTAATCCATGATCATTCAGGGCGAGGAGCAGGGAGGCTGCATATATTCCTAAGGGGCGACCAGCTTGTTTGAGACTGGAGACATCAGGGTTAACCGGCACCACACGGCAGGGAGCTGAAGAGGGGGGCCGTGGCTTGCGTCGACGAGAGTGACCCATACTTGTGAAAAAAAAAAATAGTGTGTGCTGAGTTCTTCAGAATGGCGGGTTCATTCTGTTAGGGGCAACCCTCCATGATGGTAAGGGAGGGGTTAAACAAACTCAAATGCACACACACAAGATGGGATCAACTCTCTTTTAATAAATAAATATAAACAAATAAACACAAACACCCGAGGTAGGGCAAAACCTAACATAAAATATACTGAACAAAACTAAAGCTAACTCAAACAAAACAAGAAAAAACATTAACTCAAAAGACAATCAACGATTGTTAGCCAGCCGGTTGCTGGGGAGCAAATACAAAAATATATATAAACTCTTCAAAGGACTGAGCAGAGATATATGAAGAGAACAGGCTTACCAGACACAGAACAATAATAACAATAATAATAATAATAATAATAATAATAATAATGAACCCGCACTTGGGACAGGGAGCAAGGGGCTTAAAAAGGCAGAAAGCAAACGAGGGAATGACGAACCAGACATGAGGAGCAGGTGTGGCACATGAGGGCAATTAACAAGGACACAGGATGAAGACACACACAGGAGAAGGGGCCAGAATAAAAGGTACAACATGGAGGAACACCGACAAGGAGGAAGAGCAGGCAGGAACCGAAGAGAGTTTACAAAATAAAAGACTAGGAAAACAACAAAATAAAAGTAACTAGGGAAAGAACCCAACAGTCAGCCTCACTCAAACAACGTGACGTTAATGTTTATCCTCTTCATGAATTTATACATTCAAATAATTTTTCTTCTTTTAGTTTTGTTTTTTATCCAGACACTTTTTTCTCATTTAATTTTGGTAAATATTGTATGGATTTTTTTGTATTTCATGTATTTATTTAGATGTAATATTAATGGTCAAATGCATGCTAAATACACTTATCCGTTTTTTCTTAATGAGTTCAGAAGCTGCGCTACTTTTTCTGAAGGTTACACTTTTGTAACATTGGTTTCATAGCAGTTCTAATGTTCACAAAATACATCACATTACGATGTAAAGTTGACTGTATTTCAATCACATGAGTAAAAGAGTCATGTATGACCAGAATTATTTCTTTGTTTGTTATACGTCATAAACGACATGTTATCTTACTGTCTGTTCTGTAGATGACAAAGGCCTAACAATAAGTTTTTAATTCTACTGTTTTGCCATCGACAGAAAGAGATGATTTCTTTGAAACACAAACCAAAGACGTCAAAACAACGGTAGGTACAGTAGATTTCTGTATGAATAATTTGCTTACAGCACGTTGTGTTTTCATTGGATCTTCTGTGGTGTCAGAGCAAAGCTTTCTTGATTAAACAGGGAATCACTAAACATCCTTCAATAAACCAAAAGTAATTGTGTGCTTAATAGAAATTTATTGTTGTGGGCGGCAAGAGGGGAGCCATTTTGCTGATGCTGCTTAAGTAAATCACATCCAGTTATAAACGGAAACAAATACATGGATCATTAATTAAACTTGTTATCTGGTGAGGAGGCAATGGTTTGTAATCTTGGCAGCGAAGAGAAATACTGAGCTTTTCTGCCATTTTCATTATTACATGGCTTCCTTGCCTGCTGAAATTGATCTGTGGAGCCAGTGATGAAGGGTTATTGGAAAACCAACTTAAGCTTATATTGAGGCACGGCTATTGATCTGAAATCCATCTGATCTGCTCTGGACAGCTCAAAACTGCATTGATCACCAGTCTGGTTACCCAGAATAATTCCCTTTCTGATAAACGAGTGATTGTGAAATTCCTTACTTGACGCCATGTAGCACAACTTTCATTATCCAGTGGAATGGCCTGCTTTAGTCACATTTACATGTAGATCACGTCCTCAAAACTTGTGTGCCGCATGCTTTTAAAAGCTGTGTAGCTAGTAAAAGTGTTTTATACAAAATAAACCATGTTAATACTTTTTTTTAGGTTGGCCTGAAAGACCCCGTCTACTTCTGAGGATGAGGACCAGAAGGCAGTCCAGAAGCTCCATTAATCGCTGATGAACTAGCATTTATCACCAATGCAGCTAGCACTAGTTAACACCATGATATATTGGTTTTGAAGTCATTATTTTTAATTGTCTTACTTTACAAAATGCTAAAAACCATCCAAAATAAATTAGTTAGACTGTGAGTAATTTCACATTTCCAGCAGTTTGACTAGAGCTGTTTTGTGGCCATTCCTTTGCTTTTTTTCATTAAAAAAAAAAACGTGGTTTGACCTGTTTCCCTGAAGTTTGCTTCATTTTCATTTCACCATTGGGCAACCATGTGCAAGTATACTGGACAAACAAAATAGGCTTGTGAATAAATACATTAATCTTTTAGAGATGAACAAAAAAGCCGTTTTCAGAGGTATATTTGTGTCTGGATAATATTTTGGAATGGAGTTGCAGGGGTTTGTTTAAATATGAAAACTGCAGCATCCATCAAAAGTTTCCAGGGTTTTGGACTGGTTTTCTTTAGTGACTCCTTTGAACTTAGTCCATGGTATGTGCTTGATTAGCATTATTGATATATGTACTCTGCTAATAGGTGACAACAGTAAGTGAGCCGAGTCTCTGATTCTAGTTTATGAAAAGCAGTAGTACTGCCTGGATTATCTCTTTCAAAAAGAAGCGGAACTTCTTATACCATCTATTTCTCGACTCCATCATGCAGTGCTCGTATATACTGTATTTTTTTAGCATGACGTATGTTTGGATTCAAATTGTAGTACATACTAACAAATAATCAATTTCAGACAATCTACTGTCTATATTTTCCAGTTTTATATGGAGGTAGATGGAAGAGGGTTTTTTTGGCAGATATTCAATTGCCGTAAATATTCTAAGCGCACTTTAAAATGAAGATAAATCAATTAAAAGTATAAATTGACAAAAAGAAGCTGTTTATAAAATACAAAAATTAACAGTGTAAATAAAGAAGAATCTCTATATGAGCATCATCACTAAACACAATCATTGGGACGCAAAAAGTGAATCAATCTTGCTCATTTTCACCACCGTTAATGATATTGTTATACTAAAACGGCATAATAACGCAGCAAAAATATGATCCGGTGTCTTTGCCATGCAACAAATGTTCTCACATGAAGACGGCCGATGACGATTTCCTATAAATGTTAAAAATATCAACCGATATTTCGACCCGGCTAATTTTATTTCTCATAACTGTGTTTTCTGGACCTTCTTTTTCAAATGAACCTCTAATAAAACTCTGCTTGGTTTCACATGTTCTCATCAGTGCTAGAAGCAGAGCCAAACATGAATATGCAAATCTTGGCCAATCAGACGGCAGATCTCTTCTGACAATCAAGTTATTGCCCTCTAGTGGTGTTTTCACACCTGACTTGTTTAGTTTGATTAAAACGAAGTAGAGTTCTCATTCCCTTTTAGTTTGGCTTGTTTTAATTAGGTGAGAGAGCAGCCCCCGAACTCTAGACTGCACCAAAAGCAGACTAAAAACGAAGTCCTAGACCTGCTCGATGAGGTGGTCTCGGGCCAGTTCCAAACGAAATCCAGAGCTGTTCGATTGTGGTGAGAACAGGCTTGAACTATCTAATAACCGTTTCGAACTCAAAACAAATGAAGACGACAAAAAAATTGCTTTTTGAACGAATGCATTCACCATCCTCTCTTGTGCATGGGATTATGTTTACAGAGCAGCGGTTGTCATGGCGACCCGCATGGAGAAGTGCGTACTTTAATAGTAATCTGGTCTGATGATCACATTTCTTCTCAGTTGTCAAAACACAGCAGCTTTCTCAGTGTTTACTCCGTTGTTTTTTCTGCATGCAGATCTCTTCTAGCCAATCGAAAAGCAGTTGACAAAACAATGATGTATATGACCAATGAGTGGCGCTTTTACGTCTCTGTGTTCAACTAGTGCGGACCAGAGCAATCAGTGTGGTGTGGATGAGGACTAAATCTACACACTCTTATCAGTTGCTCCTCTTGGACCGGACCAAATTAAACGAACTGGAGGTGTGAAAGTGCTCTAAGACTGACCATGCAAAGAAAGGGATGATATACTTTACAAAAATGTGTTAATTCTTTATCGGTTCCTTTTGAATGAGTGCCTTTGCTCCTTTTAAAACATTGTACGATTTCTGATGATTTGATTGCTACTACTGAAACATTCTCTATTTTTAATTTATTTTATCCACTGTTTTATCAAAAATGTTTTTGGTTTATTAGAATTGTACTTAATTCCAGTGAAAAATGCAAATCTGGTCTGAGGTTTATTCGCTGTAACGACATAAGAGGGAGAGAGAGAGAGAGCTAGAAGGGGGGGGAGGGGGAGTGGGTTGTGAATGTTCCGTCTGAGTCTTCACAATGATCTCAGAGGGTTACCAGACAGGTGCTATGTGCATCTCTCTTTCCGCTGGATAGTCCTGGTGCTGGATTTTCTCTTGGTTATATCCTCATCTTTTTACAATTACAAGCTGAACTTTGAAGAGATGGTTGAGATGAGAAGATTTGGAGTTTGGTTGTTTTTGGTCGGTGTCTCTGCAAGCCCATTAAAGCTTCTGGGAGGTAAGTTGTATGTATTCTTTGATTATAGAGTTTGTATAAAATACAGTTTTCAACTATATTTCATTCTATGCTGTGCCTACATCAAAAGAATCTTTTTCATTTATTCTATATCAACAGCTGTAGCTGGATATTTGTTTTTCTACTGTTAACCAGATGTAAAACCACTTTTAGATCATGCAATAACAGTGTTTTTTTTTGTCTCTCTGTAATTACGAACCTGATGTGCTTTTTATCTCACGATGGCGCAGACATTTATGAGCCCAAAGGTACTGTAGACCACATTTTTCATGAAATACTGTAATTAACTCCATCTAAATACATAGATAGTGCTTGTTATTCCACAAATACACATCAAATCATGTAATCTTTCAAAAACTTTAAATGTAAATGTTTAAATAACACAATTTTTAGAACATTTTTTACTTTATAGTTTTTTTGTTGTTTTGATTTTCGATGTTAGACCCTTTTTATATGCTGTGCTTTGGAATGTAGCTGCTACGTTAAATCTGCTTTCTTTAGAACCAAAGCTTTCAAATGGAGCCTAGAAGAGTTTCTTACATGAAATCTTTCTTTAAAAACAGGCAGTAGTTAGTTTAGCAATATTAACAAATCATGATGCTGCTGAAATTCATCCAAGATTTGCAGTTCTCCTCTTCATTTATTTTTATTTTAGGCCCATTTGTACATACAGATATTCTAACTAAAAAAACCTTATAGGCCTGTGACGACCAATGCTTGATGGTGAAAAAACTCCTTATGTTGGTTATAAATAGGCTTGATCTTGAGAGTTTACTAGAGTTCAGGACAGAAGCTCTACCTCATGACAGTAACTAACACATCTTTAGAGTTTAATAGAGTTCAAGATCGAAATACCTCTACACAAAGAAAGAGAATGGACTTCTGCTATATCTTGAGAGATTACTAGAGTTCAGGACAGAAGCTCTACCTCATGACAGTAACTAACACATCTTTAGAGTTTAATAGAGTTCAAGATAGAAATACCTCTACACAAAGAAAGAAAATGGATTCTGCTATATCTTGAGAGTTTACTAGAGTTCAGGACAGAAGCACCTCTACCTCTTAACAATAGCAAACACCTCTTTAGAGTTTAATAGAGTTCAAGATAAAAACTATCTCTACACAATGAAAGTAAATGGACTTCTGCTATATCTTGAGAGTTTACTAGAGTTCAGGACAGAAGCACCTCTACCTCTTAACAATAGCAAACACCTCTTTAGAGTTTAATAGAGTTCAAGATAGAAATACCTCTACAAAAAGAAAGTGAAAAGGCTTCTGCTATATCTTGAGAGTTTACTACAATTTGTAATTTAATGAAGTTATCCTGATCTGAGAATAATAAATGCATCTTTGAAAAGACATTTTGTAAAACATCAGAAACTTGAAACACCAGAAATTTTTAGGGGATAAAATGTTTTTAAAAAATGACCCTGCAAATGATTCATTAAATAGTGAACTAAAACTCTTAGAAATGGCATAGAAATGGATCTTCATTAACCCTCCATTGTCTTTCCGGGCTGCATCTTAAGGCCAGCAGATCTGCAAGAGAGGTACTGAAAAGCCCTGCTACAAAATCGCCTATTTCCAGGACAATCGGCGGAAACTGAATTTTGAGGAAGCGAGTAAAGCCTGCAGAAGTGACGGAGGACATCTCCTGAGCATTGAATCCAAGAGCGAGCAGAGACTGATCGAGGGCTTTATCCATGAGCTGAAAGCCTCTGATGGCGACTTCTGGATTGGCCTCCGTAGGAATCAAGGCTACGAGGAGATGAATGGAGATTGTCAATCTCAGTATTACTGGCTAGATGGAAGCCCAGGCAACTTCAGGTAAATCTTTCCTACATTTCTATTTAAAATGCAAATAAATGTTTAGCAAAATAAAAATAAAAAATGTTCAAATTGAAATGCTATAAATGGTTAACATAGTCTGCCATGTTAACTGAACTGTGTATTCTTTTAGAAGTATGTTTCCAACACGACACATTAAATATTATCAATTTTAGTTTATTTATTGTGTTTTATTGCATTAAGTCCATAAAAAAAGTAGATAGGTTAATGTTAAATAGTCACACATAAATCCTGTCCATCCTATAATAATACTTTAAGCATTCACTGCAAATGTGTCTGCCAGTAAAACTGGGTGATACTTAATTTTATACATATTTCTGTCAACTCCATTTAAAGCCAAACAGAGATCTAGAAGACAATCGCCAGCTTCTAGATTCCCAACACTTCCCAGTTCACTTACCTTGTTTCTGGAGACTGGGGTACTGCTGGAGTAAATGGGTGTTGCCTGAGTTTGGGCATGCCTTGGGGCATGAGGTCATTTTCATTGGTGAGGTGATGTACTTATTGGATCAAATCAATTTTAACTGGTAACAACACCGATCTCATTCCACGTCCCATTTCCAGACCTCGTATCACGCCCTTCTAACAGTCTTCTAACAGCCAATGCAGCCAGTACAATCAACCTCAAGACACACACCACGTATTACTCCAAATGTACTACACTACAAGATATTACTCCGGGCTGTTGATGCCCATACTTGCTTTTCTGGTTCACACCTTGACATCCGCTTCCTTGGGCTACTCCTTTTGTGAGGAATATGCCAATAAACTTGCCCACGCTTACCCATGACGATACTTTTCTGTTCCTGTCGTCCATGATCTCCAGTATTTTTACCCACATTGCACCTGTTCCACTTAGCCGTTGTACTCAAGAGTGGCCAAAAGTAGGGAGCCGTCTCCAGTATCCATGGGCAATCTGAGTGAATAGTGGGTCATGGGGCACTATTCAGTGAAGTCCACCACTAGGCGTCCCACAATTCTTTTATATAACACTGTTATTTTTGGTAAATGTCAATATTATAGTGCTGCTTTGTTTCGTTAGCTTGTTAACTACATCAATATCAGCCTAAATGTAATAAATTATTTAACAAAATATAAAAAAAAATTTGGTTACTGTAGCTAAGATTTCTTTTTATTTTGTCCCATGAACCCTTACTTTGTAAATTATCAAATAAGTTGTGATTTCTTGATTTATGACCCACTGTATCTATAATAGTATAATTGTAAACATAACTAGACATTTTGTGTGCGTGTGTGTGTTTGTGCTTAACAGGAACTGGCACTGGGATGAGCCCTCGTGTGGTTTTGAGGTCTGTGTTGTGATGTATCATCAACCCTCAGCTCCTCCAGGTCAGGGGGGCCCGTACATGTTCCAGTGGAATGACGACAACTGTGAAACCAAAAACAACTTCATTTGCAAGTACACCAAAGGTATTTTAGCCTGGCATGTAACTTTTGCTGTAAGCTTGAATTATTTTGATACGCTGTTAATTTTTCAGGTTATCACACTTAAGCAATAGAGAGATCTATAATTTTCATCATAGGTTCATCTCAAGTTTGAGACTGAAAAAGTTTGTATTATAATTTTTTTTTAATTCCATTAAATTCACGTGATGCTATTTGAGCCACCAAATTGGAGAGGTCACATGCATGAGCTTTTTGATTACTCAAAATTATGCAAATATATATTTTTAGATCGTCTGTATTACTATGAAGTAAATTAGAGACCACCCTGATATAATTTAGAAGAATTTTATTGAATTGTCACATTTTGTTACAAAACACTGTTTTGTGGGCATAACAGACGCAGCCCATATTTGCAACATTCTGGATTTTTTAGTAGTAGTAGTAATGTAACCATCCCTTTAGACTGTCCTGTTGCTAGTATAAAAAAACACATGTCTACTCTCTCAATCTCAGTCTCAGTACTCAACAAGACAAGCAAGGAAATGCAAGGCTATCTTTATTGTATTAGACATTTCAAATATATTTGTAATTCGAAGAATCTAAATATAAAGCTATATAAACCTTTATTTATATGTTTAATTGCAATGAAATCTTTATTGCAGAGCTTAATCACTGGAGAAAAAGAAACAGCCTTTTCTCAGTCAAGGAAAACTGATAATCAAACTAACTCATTGGCTTTCATGCAATTCTAATAACAAAGAGCTGACACGAGGGACAAAACTGTAGACCAGTGTGCTGGGATGTGTTGCAGGACAATATTTGTGTAAAATTTTGGGTATAAAAGTGGAAAAAGTAAAAAAAAAAAAAAAATAGCCCATTCTTCTGTTTAGTTATTTGATCTAACCTCTTATTTGCCAAATATTTGTAACAATGGCCTGTAAGCCCAATTAACCCTCGGGCACACTTATAAAAAGTATTTTAGTAAAAATCAATGAGAGGATTAATCAACTGGCAAGATTTCTCACGTGATCCGTCAAAGATAATGAAAGTTGTATTTTCAATTCACCTTTATAGTATAAAACACACTTTATCTAACAGTTGTTCAAAATTGGGTTACCATACATGGGTCTCCATTTTGGATGAGGGACAAGTCTGTGACATTAATTGAGATTCCCAAGTGTGTGTGCGTTTATTGGTTGAGGTTCAGTGCTGGAATTAACATGTTATCCTTTGATGTTTCAGAAAAGCCACCAGCTCATAATCCTTATGAAAATAAAACATTGCAAGGTAAGTTTTGATTTGGAGTAGTTTACTATTCTTCTGCTGGTAAACAACTAGGGAGTTCAATTCCTCTTGTTGCCCTACGCCCAACCCTTAGCCACTAAAACCATCTTCTTCAGCCAAATTGTTCTGAAGGATCAGAATTTATTTGGGACACGCCTCTTAAGAACATGCAATATGGAGGTAGGGCTAAACTCGTCCTTAATAACTTTCAATAGACTGTTACCTGTCTAGATTTTTATTCATTACATAGTGAACTACATTGAGAAAAAAAGCTTAAGAAACATCAAAATCCTGGACATGTTGGCAATAAGACAATAGATGTCACCCTATGAATATCCGATCATACTTAGATTGGGCTATCCCAGAACTCCTGCGAAGTCAGTGACGTGATGTGGTGGTGTGAATGGAATGAGACATGATGCCCCTGAGTTGCTTGATTGCATTCAGGTCTAGGGAATGAACAGGCCAGCCCTCAATCGAAAACCTGGGGTGCCAACAGGAGCCCACACATCTGACTGATCGAGTAGTGCTAACGAAATAAGATTTTGATGACATAGGACATAAAAGACCTGCACAGTGGTGCTCATCCCACATTTTCATAGCACAGTAAATCAGGAAAAAGAAGACGACGACAAAAAGGAAATCAAAAAACACATGGATGCCAAGTAGTTTATACTGTTGGTGGCCGATCACAGGGGATTTTTGTAAAAAATGCCATAAAGATTTAAAAATGTGGAGAAAAAAGAGGATTTGTGGCATGCTATTGTGCCTGTGTGGCGCAGAGTTCATCTGTTTTACCGCAAACACCATCTTCTGGTGGGAAGCGTAATTGCATCAATATTTCCTTGACCCAGAGAAAATTTGTGCAAATTCGGATCGATGTGTAGAGGGAAACCAGTTCCTGCTGCAGGAACATACAATCTTATAAAAGGCTCTTAGGACCTCATGCAGTCATGCCACATATAAATAGCACATAAAGTTCTGTGCTGCACTCCAAGTAAATGCCTCCCCAGACCACCATTGACCCACCACCAAACCGCTTATACTGAATCTTCAGACTCAGTCACATCCATCACATTTGCTAGTAGGAAATCTGCAGATCCTGGTGTTTTTTTTTTCACCAAATGCCACAGTTTGAGCTGTACTATGCACATTAGGGCACTGCTTGGGCTTGTGTAAGGCTCGGGTTGTGCTCCTCCTGTTCCTCTTTATACAAAAGAACAGATTTATTTTCTACTGTTGCTGCCTCCATACAGCTTGGCGTGCAGGCCGGTATCCTGGTATCTCCTCCATGCTCTTGACACCATGTAGTGAGAAATAACAAACATTCTTGTCCCAGTGTGCATTGTACCCACTGCTGGACGCGCTGCACTGCCTGAGCACATTCTGTGTTTTGAAGACCCTTGTGCTACCTCTAGTGGTGAAGGCACTGATAAAGTGCACCACCTGCAGAACTATTTCTTTATTGCGATTGTCTTGCTAATTGCATTTAATTACATTGCAATTTATGTATTTTATTTTTTTCATGAACTGAATATGGAGATATGAACCAGAAATGGAGATATGTTTATTTATCAAGACTATTCCTTATCAAGATTATATAAGCTTTCCTGTGGCTCAGTTGGTAGAGAATTGTGCTAACAACGCAAAGGTTGTAGGTTCAAATCCCAGGAAAAGCAAGAACTGACAGAAAAATATGTTCATTCAAATGTAAGTCGCTTTGGATAAAAGCGTCTGCCAAATGCATAAATGTAAAAAATGGAAGTTGGAATCAGTTGGAATTTTATTTTCAAACATATTCTATATATTTTTAAAAAGTTATTTTAACATATTTTATTTGTGTAAATTAGGCATCTTTATTTAAAATAGACACTATTTCATTTTTTAAAGCTCATTACACGATGTTAGTCGTGAAACTTAGAGTAGTCTTCAGATATACAACCAAACTAAAGCTATTTACTGTTTTTTTTTTGCTGGTACAGGTGGCTTTCCCCAGATAATACACTAAAGTCTTGTTGTCTTATGTGGCAGCTACTCTTCCCTCTGTCAGAATCCCTGAACTCCCCACGGTCACAGGAAAAGTTAACGATGAGGACGGTGATGACGGCATGAGAGTGGTCGTTTCTGGTCCTCCAGGTGAAACATTTATGTTTCCATTTAGCTTTGACTTTTTTTTTTCATAATTCATAAGCTAATTTTAAACTGTATGAAAATTCAACTCTTGTGTTTGTTCAGGTTGTTCTACCAAAGGCAAAATGCTCATAGTAAACTACTTAAAACATATAAAACCATACCTAATCCATACAAATTAGTAGACAAACTAAATTCAGATGGGGGTCTGGAAGTAAAGAACAAAATACAAAGATATATCTTTACATTTATTTACAGTTTCACATGGTTAACACCTCTTTTTCGTCTGCGGGAATGCCACCAAAGACTCCAGGTCTTGGCATAGCATAGAGAAGTCATGACATGGATTGCAGGTTTATGATTGCCAGGAAGAGTTGAGAAAAGAACAGAATAAAGCAAGTACTATGCAAGATATCCCACTTTCAATTCACCAAACAGCTCTGAAACTTCTGGAACAAAGTTGGAGTGGTCAGACCAAGATTGAACTTTTTGGTGGCGATCGTAAACGCAACATTTGGAGAGGAGTCAAGAAGGCTCCCCACTGTGTGAGCTCAAAGGCACAGGAAACTTGGTCAAACTTGATGGTAGGATGAATGCAACATTTTTCCAACACACCAACAAAGGTTCTGGATAGTCTATCTCAGACTCCTGACCTCAATATCATTGAACCACTTTGGGGAGAACTCAAATGTGCAGTTCATGCAAGAACAGCCCAAGAATTTACAAGAATTTGCCAAGAAGAACGTGCTGCTTTACCAACCGAGAAGATAAAGAACCTCATCGACAACTACCTCAAGAGACTTTAGGCTATCATTGATGTTAAAGGTGGGCGGGTACAAAATATTAAGAGTAGGAAACTTTTGATCAGGGTCACTTGGAACGTTTTTGTTGATTTAAAAAGTGTAAACACATTGTTTTACAATGAATGGCTTCACCCAACTACTAACTATCAGTTGGAAAAAGGTATTATTCATATTTTCTGAATGTACTATTTTGCCAGGGTATGTAAACATATGTATATTAACATATAACAGTATATGTATAAAAGTTAGAACACAAGCAAAATAATAAAAACAGTAAATGTTAAACTTATACATACATAGCACATGTACGTATTATTAGCTGGCCTTTGCAAATGGCACATAAGCATTAGCCAAATCTTCTCTCCTTGCCACATTCACGTTTCTCAGTAAGTCTCGAGAATTTCTCCTTCTTGAGAACAGCAATATTTTCAGTTTTAGCATCCATAAACAATGCAAAAACAACCTCAGTGCCTCAAAAAGATTCACTTCCTACCTCCAATCTGCATTTTATGCCTGAGCAGTGATTTTATGTCCTAATACCCAAAAGGGGGACTCAAAATACATATTTAATTCATTATAATTGAGCTCAACCCACGCCTCGATTATAATAATAATAATAATACATTTTATTTAAAGGCGCCTTTCTGGCAACTCAAGGACACCGTACAATGAAACAAGAACAATAAGATACTAAGAAAAATAATATTAAAATACACAACAATAGTGCAGGAACAGATTAAACATTAAAAGCATACATAAACATAAAAATATAAAAAATAGTTGGGTTTTGAGTTTCGATTTGAATAATGTGAGAGAGTCAATGTTTCTGATGGCAGGTGGTAGTGAGTTCCAAAGCTGGGGAGCAGAGCGGCTGAATGCTCTATTGCCCATTGACGACAGCCGAGCAGAGGGAACAGACAAGTGAAGGGAAGAGGAAGATCTCAGGGTGCGAGAGGGAGCAGCAATGTGGATGAGGGCAGACAAATATAAGATTATCTGCTGTATTGGATCCTAGTGAAAAACAGTGATGGACTCTCTAGTTGTCCAAAGTAGACAACTGTTAAAAAGTGGGTGGGGCTTAGAGATAGGTCAATACTTTTAAGGCACTTTACCTTCAACTTGTATTAACTTGAATCAGCTTATTTTAAATATGGATAAAATGATGGCTATTTTCTGCATCCAGACTGCTGTTAAAAACAGTGTCTTTGTTCCATTTCTTTCAGATAACATTCTCAATGTTGTGTACATCATCCTGCCGACCATTCCTCTTTTGCTGCTGCTGGTCGTGGCCACCTCTGTTTCCTGCTTCAAGCTTTTCTCCAAGAGGTGTGGAGCATCCCATTCATTTAATCTGTCTGAAACGCTGCCTTTTCGCAGTAACCTTCCAAAAATGCTCTTTGTTTAAAATTTCACATTTTGTTGTACATCCCATTACACCCCATTGTATTTCTGGGAAAAAAATATTTACATCTTGATCTACCAAAACAAGCACACCCCAACATCAAAAGGCCATTTTGATTGCTCTGGAACACGAGGGATAATCAATTGTTGTCTGTCAGTTTAAAATGGAACAGTGTTGAGATATTAACATGGTACATTTACATTGTAATATGTATTGATCTCTGTTGGCCAAAGACTATGACCTAAACCATTTCCTTTATTTCAACAATAAAAGGGTTAATGTTGAATGTTTAGGTAATTTTGGCACTTCCTGTTTTAATAGCAAAGTTATGTAACAGAGGTCCCAAGTTGGTGCAGTGTCACATGGTCTATTATTGTGTAACAAAATCCACTCATTAAGTGGTTACATGAATAACATAAATATGCATGAAAGTATTGTTTCCATCTGTACGCAACACTCACGCTGTGCTGATCACAGGCCACTTCTTGAAAGAGCATTTTTGGAAGGTTACTGCGAAAAGGCAGCGTTTCAGACAGATTTTTTGTAGTTCATGTAGTGCTCTTTAGAAGGGTTCTTTCCTTCTGTGTATTCTGTCCATTACTGCCAAACATTGCTTTTTGTGAATCGGGCGATACAAAAGTATTGCTCTCATTGTGGGAAAAGACAGCTAATCGTTTAAGGTCCGGTAAATACAACTGAGCTTACTAAAAAGTAGAAAAGATGTAATCATCAGTAGAAAACAGACTGAAATCGTATGTGACGTTGCACCTGATTTCAGTACCACAATATCTGCAGCTATATGATTGTGACCCAGCTGTTAACAATGATCACCAGAGACCGTAAATAACGGTCTAATCTGAGCTAATCATCCTTTTCAGTGGATTACACATGAGAGAAAATTAGCAGATTTTTTTCATGCAAATCCATCTGCATCTCATTATTTCATAACTGTCCACCCTCTTTTCCCAGAGACTTTCAAAAGTGAGGTGTGAAAGCACCCTGCTGAGTCTCACTGGTGCTGTGACACTCCGAAGAATGATGTTAAATCTGTCAACTCATAGCCGACTATTGATTATTACATTTATATCTTAATCACTTGCCAATATTCAGTTATTTTTAATATTTTAACTACAGTACATTTCCAAAATGATGAAAGTGACAGGGTTTTTCCCAGTCAACAACTACTGAAATAAGTGGCAAGACACAGCTGGGTAGCCAAATTGGAATTTTGGGTTATTCATTAGGCTAAAATCACTTCATGTTTGTCTGAGACTTTTATTTTACATTTCTTCAAATTAAAAGTGCGTCTGAAAGTCTTAAGTAACCTTAATTTAACTCTTCTGTTAAAACTGAGGAAAAGTCAATATTTTCTATTGTTTTTGAATATATATATAAAAAAGAAGAATATATAAAACGTCTGTATTTGCCTGTAATGGACTCCTCTTTAAGCATTTGCTTAATAAAGCTGTTCATTGATCCTCAAACCTCTGTAGATCGTCACTCATTAGTTTTGTTGATTTTCTAGAATCTCCAAACTAATAATCTATTAGATATTCAACTCTTTTTTTGTTGATTTCTTTTATGATCACCAACTATTATATTGTTCAGATTTTTCTGCTGTTTTCTCATCTCATCTCTTGGCATTTTCTCCTTATCTCTGTCGTCCACAATTTCTACCTGCACATCCTGATGTGGATGAACCCATGGATGAACATGATCCTATGGTGAATGCTGTGTTCTGGCTGCAGGAGGAAAGAAACAAGCGTGACTCCTGCAAAGGACCTTGGTCACTGGGCTGCTGGGGAGCGCTGCAACAGTCCAAGTCCTGACGTCTACAATGTAATCCGCCGACAGCATGAATCTGACCTGGCTGGTACACGGCCGGACATCAAGAACACGTCCTTCCTGGGCTCTTCACCAGACACTCCACCTGCAGACTATGACAACCTGACTGGACGGGACACGGAGAGCGGCTTTGTTACACTGGCCAGCACAGAAAGCGGCTTCGTAAGCGCTGACCTCTACGAGACTCTGCAGGGCCGAGGAAGCTCCAGATACTACAGAGACCTGGGCTGGATGGATGAGCTGTATGGATACTGATGCCGAGGTTGAACTTACCGTTTGATTCTTCTGAGAACGAAAACCGCTCTTCATTTCTTCTTCCTTATGCTCTCCATATGATCTAGTTTCCATGTTCGTTTTTGAATGCATTTGTGCTAAAGCTTCTGTTGGCCCACATGGTTTGGTATTTTAGTCGTAGAAACAAGCTTTTAAATTCCTTTCAGTACTGTGCAGATGTTTTAGGCAGATGTGAAAAAGTTTGGTGAATTTAGTTAATAATTTACACTTCTGTGGACGTAGCTTTCTCATATCCTCCTTTCTCCCAGATGTAATCCCAGATGCAGTCGATGAAGTTGAGATCGGGGCTCTGTTGGTGCCCATGCCATCGCTTCCAGTATTTTCCCTTGAGGTCAACCTTTGAGGTCATTTGTCCTGCTGCTGAATATATTTGGGCCAGTCATTCGCCTCCCTGATGACATTGCATGATGAATAAGTATCTGCCTGTATCTCTCTGTATTGACAACGCCACTAATTCTTACCTAATCCCCAATCTATTTGCTGAAATGCAGCCCCAAATATTCAAGAAACCTCCATCATGCTTCACTCTTGCCTGCAGACACTCCCCAGCAAACATTTCAACATCAATTTCACATCTTTTTGACATAATTTACACACATGCAGTCACGGTGCAAAATTGGTGCAGAATGGGAATCCAGATGGTGTCTTTTGAAGGTGAATTCCACGTCTACGCTAGGCGTAATTTATTGGACCGTTTTCTAGATCTGTAGCAGGTTTTGCTTTTGACATTAAACGTTTGTCTCTTTTGTAATTGTTAGCTTTAATAAAACATAATTAATATATTTGACCTTTTCACTGATTTCATATGCAGACTTCTTCTGTGTGCCATATGTGGGAGACTCACTTATCTAAAATAGTCAAATAAATCTTAGATTTGAACTTAAGAAGAATTGTACAACATGAGAAAAACACTCCTCTCAACATGCGGATGTCACTTCAGATAACAAACTTTTCAAAAAATAAATTATTTCCATTGTGAGAGGAGACTTACACCAAGTACAAACAGCACTAACAATTAAATAAACACTTATTTAATAATCTTTCCATAAACCACACACTCATTCAATAAATCATGATGTAAAGATTTTTCCCACAATCCATGTTACAAACAAGAACACGGTGATTTAAAAGGGCTTCTTAACTTATATGGTTTCTTGTCATAACACCGAGTATATATATATAATATTTAAAATAAAGCTATTTTTCATTTAAATGCAACGTTATGTTTTAATCAAAATTGATTCCATCCAGTTTATAGTGTTTTGTGAACTCTTTTTACATATGATGACGTGAATCATTGACTTTTATTCAACACACTCAAAAAAAAGGATTCAAAATGGCCTCAAATGAACACAGACTGTAAAATAACAACTGCTCATACAATCTGCTTCTATGTACAATTTCAATTCTTGAAAATGTAAAAAGACAACTGGTTTCAATGGTTTGCATATGAGTGTTCTTTTGAAATCTGTTGGAATGTATTTGAATGTATAGAAGCTAAAGACTGGTTCATCTTAAAACAATAGGCATCTTATTTAAGTTTCAGTGGAACATTGTTGTGTACCAAAACACACAAACAAGAAATAACTCATAATCACAAGTTCTTCTTGTGCATCTTGAAAGGCACAAACGTTGAAGCTGGAAGCTACCCATAACCTGCTCAAGACAAACTGGTTGGTTTGCATGAGCCTGTTATTCCTGCTGTTTGTAGAGATCGTGAAGTCCCACACGCCATTTGATTCCATAGCCATCTCTTTCAAACTGTGCAAAAATAAATAATAATAGCAAGCATCAAACGTATGTATTCAGTAAGTTTATTGAGACCTTAACAAAACAAACTAAAATGGAGTGTCCATCTTTTAGCAGATTCAGCCAACCGTTTTCGCTTAGTAAACGCTAGATGGCGCTCTGTGTCACAAGTTCGAATCGTATTATGAAAAACCGCTTTAAAAGATCATTTTGGTCAATTTTGTTTCTTTGGAGTGTATATAATTAATCATATGAATTACATTTACGTTAACATTTCTCCGTCTTTTAATATTCATTTTATGAATATGTTAGAAATCCGTTTTTCAGAAATTTTGGGATTTCCCGCACTTGCATTTTGAAACAATTACATTTTGAAACCTCTATTTTGAAATTAAAAAGTAAATCGGATGAAACATTGTTTCTTTTAAATGCAAGTTCATGGTACTAATTAAAAGGGAAAAAACTGTCTAATTTCTTTGTTGTGGGTTGAAAATTCAAAAACTACATTTTTATTTCATGTTTTATTTCAATTCTTCATGGCCTATGCATATCTAATCTAATTGCTTTGGGCTGACTTCTTTTTCAAACATGGTGGCTACATGAGCTTACAAGGGATTTTCTGACAGTTAATTTACGCCTTACAGAGTTTGTTTCAAGAACTTGGTGACTTGGAATGTGTTACAAAACCGAATGTATTAATATTCCACTTTCACATCATGGCTGCTGCTTGATTATTCATGCCGTAAAAATGATCAGAACTTCCTCTGCTGTGCCAGCGTAGCAGAGTTTTATATATACATTTTTGGTGAAATAATAGCATCCCATTGTACAGCACAATTAACACATAAGAACAAAAAAATCTAGGTATAACACAATGTAACCTTATAGTACAATGTATATCTGTTGGCAGCTTGCAGTACAAGCGCATTGATCCATCCATGCCCAATCAGTGTACGCCTCTTTAAGATTATTAATCAAGTGATTTATTGGTCAATTGACTCCTCAGGGTACAGTACAGTGTACTGAGGACAATGCGTTTCAGCACTAAAGCCATCAGTACACAGTACTGAACTATTACTGCACTCCGCAGACATACCCATTGTATCCTAGGTTGATTTTCCTAGCCATCCTGGCTTGTTTCTAGGCTACAGTAACTTGTAAACATTCTACATGGCGGAACAATTACTCAATTTTGTGGCAGCAAACAGCGTATCGCATAACAAAAAAACACAAGCACTACAAGGACATTGACCTGAGGGAGAATCTATGGAGAAGAATTGCAATAAACTATGTTTTGATGCACAATTATGTCAACATGTTTGATTACTAACCTTATAGTGCATTTGAATCTGTATATGATTCATCTATACAGATCACACATATTTGTCTAATAATAAAGAGACTTTTCGTTTAGATCATTTGTATCGTTCTCAGTGTGCAAAGGCCTTAAGAAAAGTGTGTGTATTAAAACACCCACATCCTCCATTCGTTGAGGCACCCCTGCAGGAAAGAGACATCAACGGATAAGTACGTTTGGACCTAACTATTTATCTAGATTCAGCTTATCTCTACCATTGATTTCATTAGGAAATGTAAAATCACATAATTATGGCAGCTGCACTAAAAGCACGCAATTCTTCAACAAACTGATTTAAGGTATTTTGACCACAACAGCCAAAAGAATCGAGTTGAAAAATTCCAGAATTTTTCTATAATGATAACAAACAATGGCACCCGTCACCACATCCGATAACAAAAATGTGTCCAGGATAAACACCTAAATAAGCTAAAAAAATAAAATTAATTTATCATTCCAATAGGTAGCCCTTTTAGCTATTTTAAAGTTAGTTTGATGTACACTGGTGGGTAAATAACAAAAAATAAAAGTATTTTTATGAAAAGAACTATCGCAATTCAGCGCCAGGTTGAGAGCGTTGGCAGATCTCACACCTGCATCTGATTGACGTTCGCGCTGGATTTGGTTGTCCTGGTGACACGCTACCAGCAGACGTCGAAGCCGCTTTGCGAGACCCGCCCCTTTATAAAATCCCTTCAGCGCTGACGTCAATGCATGTCGAGCTGAGCAGCACATCAACATCATTCCTCCTCACGCCGAGCACCAGAGCGGAATGAGCTCCTGTCCATGTAGAGCCCGCATCTGGAGTGAAGAGATGTGCCGGAGCCCTTGGCACCCCCATGTCCCATTTTTATTTGAGCTTTGACGTTAGAAACATACTGACATCGGCCACTTCAGCTGCTGATTAAGAGCAGGTGAAGGTGGCCGAAGCGTCCACAAACATTTCTTTCACCATTAGTTCGCCTGCAAACTATGGTCATGGCCGCTCACGAGCAGCAGAAGCCGTCGCAACGCGCTCCAGTCCGCGTGGGGTTTTACGACATCGAGCGCACGCTGGGCAAAGGCAATTTTGCAGTTGTGAAGCTTGCGAGACACAGAATCACCAAATCGGAGGTGAGCAGCTGGCACACTTGTCTGTGCCTCGTCATTTGCACTTTGCTCAATTTTTGCTTGCAGTTGTGATTTTATGTTTAACATGATATTTTGTGCTCAGGTAATTTCAGCCCGCATAAATAGTGTTGAATGTTTGTGTATTACCAAAGACTGGCTTACCATTGCAAATGGGTATTTATGTTGACAGAGCTGAAAAACCTTTATCTGGGCCAAATTAAATGATCCGCACATTAAAAGTTGCCCCTTGCTCCAAATTAAGGTCAAGGGGGTCAGCGTGAGCCTCTCACTTTTGTTAAAAACTTAAAATGTGTAACGTTTATCGAATGCTATGACCAGTGTTTTATAAATTATTTTGACGTCTTCTTATTTGTTTCATATAGTCTCTCAGGTTAATAGTTTAGATTCTTTATTCATTTATGTAATACTTGTCATTGCCTTGTTTTGGTTCTCTCTTGCTCTTTCCTGTTGCCTGGTGCATATTGGCTACAAAAAAAAAATCCTCACAATCACTTCTGAGAACTCAATTTCAAATTTGTTTGCTAAACTCCTGAAATTGAGTTCTAAAATGTATGATTCTATTAGTAACGAATGAATTGACATCTTGAAGTAATGACTTAAATAATCAGATGGAAAGAAATCTGGTACAGTGGTACCCTGAGATACGAAATTAATCCGTCCCACGGTGACGTTCGGATCTCGAACAATTTGGCACCACGTATGAAAGTTTACTTTCTCAAGATATTTCACGATATACGAACACAAACACGGTTTTAAGCACAAGCACAGACAGATGGAGAGACGCTACTGAGAACGCATCACAGAGGTTTCTCTAACTTGCGCTACAGAACAGCACTTTCCTCGTTATAAACGTTATTTCTTCTACGGCACCTTGATTCTAACATTTGTTATAGCACATTATTAGTAATCTATACATAATGATTCACTGTGTTGTTGAAGTGTTTTGAAGCGCATCAGACCCTTTTTGCACTGGGAGATAGGAGTGCTACGCGGTGTCATACAAACTAGAGGAAAATACAGCAGATCTGCTTGTAATTGTTCGTATCTCAAATTTTTCTTCGCATCTTGAAGCAAAACATTTCCCGCAAGACCGTTCGTATCTCGAACATTTCGTAACTCGAAGCATTCGTATGTCGTGGTACCACTGTAGTTTGTCGAAGTAATGACAGAATGCTTAAAAGATGTTCAAAAGTAAAATCCATAGTAGATTCTCCCGGTAAAGGTCTCCAAAAGTGTAAATTTACATAAATTATTGTTGTATATAGATATAACACACAATGTTTTTTCACCAACAAATGAAACAAACTGATTCAGGCTCACTATTGGTCTGTTATTAAAAGTATTGGTTGAGGGGCGTCAACTGGCCAATCAAGCACAGTAGCACCATAACCATTAAACCATCTTGTGGGCATGTGCCACATACTACTGGAAAATGTAAACAGTGTAGACTGGTGAGCAGATGAATGTATGAGCCTTAACGACCTCAAAACGTGCAAAATTTTTGATGTGAAGTTTTGTGCAACAACGCGGCTCAATATTAAAGCATGGGCACCAATGGGAGCTGAGACATCTGACCGTACAAGTGGTGTCAACGATAAAGCATTTCGGATTGCCATATCGGATTCGTCTTGCGCAAGGAGAACGACCAATGAAAGCAGGTTCTTTTGATGATGTGAGTAGGACGCTCGGTGGTGCTCATCCCACATTTTAATTCCGAGTTCTTCGATTTCTTCTCTGTTGGCTTCTTCTTTCCGGTTTTCTTGTGTGGCGCAGAGTGCATCTGTTGTACAGCAAATGCCATCTTCAGGCAGGGAGCATAATAGCATCAATATTTCCTTAATGCCGACAGAGAGCACCCTGCTAAAAAGCCATCTGTTGATTTGTACAAACCTCAGTTCAGATCAGTGTGTAGTGCTGCCTCAGCTGCCTATGGTCTTCAGAAAACCCAGTGGACTGGCCCGGTGTATTACCTTGCGGCCCAAACTTCACACTAAATTCCTAAATAAATAGCGAAATCTACTTTCATCTGAAAAGAGCACTGAACGACAGTCATTTTTTATGAGATGTTTTCGATGAGTTCAGTAATTGATTGACTATGAGAAATGACATTGGGATTCTTTTTTTGTGTAGATTGGCTGTAGATGCTCCAACTCCAGCCTCATACACATCTTGTGTGGCTCTTCCAAATTCTTGAATTGGTTTTACCTGACAATCCTCTCAAGCCTGAGTTACTTTCTTTTGCTTGTGATGGTTTCCATAACTTTTCCTTCCAGTCAACTTTGAAGGCATTTGGATACATATGCTTAACAAATAAATCTAGTCACTTACCCTCCTTGTGGTTGTGAATGAATAGTTATTGACTGGGAGATTTGAAGGCTCAGGAAATAGTTGTTTGGTGAGATATTTGAATTAGTTTACGGCAAAACATTTACAGTAAAAATCCAGCAGCTGTGGTTGCCAGAACTTTACTGTCAAATATTCGGTAGCACCGTTATTGGTTTTACAGGATTGTACTGTACTGTAAAAAAAAATTGTTTATAGCTGTACAATTCAAAGATTTAAATTACGGTTTTATATTTACAGTTCATTACCATTTTTTATACAGTTCAGAACTGTTTAATTTTAAGGTTTGTATTGGTATAATTACCTGTTAATTGGTATAATACCTGTCACAAGCCGTATGGTTCTGAAGGACCAGCACATGATTCACTCCTGGAAGTTTAAAATATGTATAAACACAATGTGATGTGCCATATGTCTATTGTGTAATGATAATGTTATTAGGTTAAATAACGGTGCATTACTCCTGTAAACCTTTTGTTGTTTAAATTACAGACATATCCGTATTTGTCACATATATAACACAGTGTTTTGTCAAAAAAATCCTGTTTACTGTTAGATGGCCATCATTCACAAAAGGAATGGGACACCCCTTCATGCAGAATAGGGTTAAGTCTTAAGAGTAAATGCAACTCACCCTTGGTGAGTCCTAGAGCCCACATTGCTGCTAACGTAAACACTTGTCCTTGTTGTTTCTTGGGTCCCATCACCAGTGCCAAACAATGACGTATTGTAAATTTTAATTAAAAAAAATAGTTATGCAAGTTGCAAATAAATTGGCATTGCTGGTATTGGAAACAGAGACCTGAAAAAGACTGATAGAGCTTCTTTTGCTTACTTGCAGGTGGCCATTAAGATCATCGACAAAACACAGCTGGATGCTGTGAACCTAGAGAAGATCTACAGAGAAGTGGAAATCATGAAGCTTCTGGACCATCCGCACATAATCAAGCTCTACCAGGTACTGCACAACCATTCAGAAATGCTTTGTGTTCATTTATAATAGATTGATGCTGGCCCATCAGCTGAGCATGCAGGAAGCATTAGCCTGTTGAGTCCAGGAGCTTGAGTGGGTGCTTCAGAGGGTCAGTCTTGTTTTGTTATGTAAGATTTTTAGGTCAGTCTGGCCCTGGATGCTGAATGTATCAACAGCTGCCTGTGCTGTTACACAACACAAACAGTGCATCAGCAGCATCCAATCAGGACCAGTGCTTGCATTATACATCATATGTGTGATTTAACATCCTGTTTGTGATGGAGGATCCGTGCCTGTAGGGATCACCATTGATTAAGAATAATACTATGACATAAGTTGAGTTCTATGTTTAGAACTTTGTTTCATTGGCCATTGAACTATAAAATATGACTAGTGTATAGTATTCCAACTTTTTAACGAAAATTGTCATTTTGCACCCAATCATGCGAACAATTCAGTCTGAAATACATTAGTTTTAGCGAAGATAAAGATCTCTCAGTATGTTATGTTGCTTATATGCACTAATTATATGTTTTATATGAAAAATGGCCATTTAGCACCAGAGTAGTTTTTGGTAATATTTGTTTAAAATGTATGTTACAGTGTAGATAGATATATTCAAACAAAAGCAGTTTAAAGACCTAAAGTCATTTTGTTCATAAATTATTGAGCTTTTCATCACCCAATTATGCTGTTTTTGTAATAATTAGGGACGCAGAATAACTGTGTTTTTTGTTTACAACTGATCAAGGAATGTGAAGCAATTTTGGCATCGATGATGTCCAATGTGAAACATTGTGATGGGCGATGACACTGTCCCAATCACCAACTTACAATTGTTAACAGACCCAACGTTACAGGGAGCATTTTTGCCTAATAATTGGTGACACAGCAATATTATTAAAAATTATTGTTATTCTAACCAGCCCAGTGTTGCACAACACCATTAGAAAGATTAAACCCATTCCCAATTTTAAATCCCTTGAACATTTGCATGAAATAGATCCAAACTTTGTTCGTTAATCCCAGACAAACAGCACGGGAGCTTGTTGGCATACACACGCACTGAACTGCATGAAGTGCATAGTTATTTCTACATGTTTACGGTGGATTCATTCAGTGATGCGACTTGGACAGCATTCTTCGATGCACTTTGGACTTTAATTGTCCCTTTCTAGCCCGGGTGACACAGAAAACGTTTAGTTCTCATTTAAGATTACCCCAACCCCAACTTCATGCCGTTCTATTTGACGTGTGACTGGCAGCCATTACTAACCATTGGTTTAAGAAATACAATACTGTTTTCTCACAGATTACTATGGTGGTTTTTAAAAATACTGAAAATAATAATTTTAATAGTGATTGAGACCCGTCAGTCTTGGCCATGTATCCCCTGCTACCAATGACTATAAATAGATTACATATAAATGCACAAATAAACACCAAACATTTAATCACTTTTCATAACTTTTCAATGAAAAACTTTTCAAAATGTATTATAAATACAAATTTGTTCTCTTTCGTAAGTGAAACTATCCTGTCTCTGTTTAAAGCGATAGATATTAGTATGGATATGGACACCTGCACTTTTAATTTTCACTCGTTTATCTTTTTCATATAAATAAATAGAAATGGAAAACAAATGTTTTATTTGCATTTAATTAAATTCATACGGACATGAACCATGAGCCTTCCCAGAACTTAATATTTTACTAGAAATATTAGAAACTAGTTATTAGGCGTAATTTTCAGGATCACAAACAAAAAAATTTGAAAGTGAAAGTGAAGATGATGAAAGTGTAATCAAAACTCTGAAATTGAGTGAATTGAGTGTATTTAAAATCAATGTCGATTTTTATGGTAAATACTTCTTTATTTTGTTTTCAGATTTTTATTTTTTTCGTTGCAATAAATTTTTTATGTTCGTTTTAGCTGAACTTATGTTTGTCTTATTGCCACAAAATTAACTCCAAACGTACAGTGGTGCAGCAGGGCTCTAGAGTGCGACCAATTTGGTCACATATGCGACCTAATTTCTCAATGGTGCGACTAAAAAAAAAATCAAAGGTTGCACCGGTGCGACCCGTCGTTCGAGGGGAAAAAAACGAAACTCCGTGAGTCTCCCTGTTGTTCAACAGACACACATTAGGCCCATATCGTGGTCTAAACCAATCAGAGATAGTGAAGAGCGTATCCCCCCCCCCCCCCTCTGATTGGCCGTGGTCCAGATATTCCTGTATGTGTGTGAACGTACGTTTGAAAATACATGTGATGCAGTCAGACAGAGAGAGGTGAGTCCATCAGGTAAACAGTGGATGTAGCCGTGGATTACGAGAGAAGATGAAAAGAACGATTGACAGATTTTTCATTAAGAAAGATAAGTTAGGGCCTGATCGTGAAAATTATAACCAATGCTCTGACACGGAGCCATCAACCTCCCCTGTGACTGGCTCTAATACATTTAGAATCGAAACTATAAACTTCAGAATTTTCTATAAAACACATAACATGCCGCGATCAAGTGTCCCCTCTCCCCGCTGCCTTTCAGCGGCAGGCAGCAGCAAACAGATCATCAGATGAGGCCGAGATGAGAATTAAGTTTTACGTTGCCTACAATATTGCAAAAGAAGAACTCCCCTTCACTAAATTCAAGTCCGAAATAACTCTTATGAAGAAAAATGGCTTGAGCGTTAACCCGACGTACAGCAATGATGTCGCGCGCACCCAATTTATAGGAGTCATCGCAGATACATTGAAAAAAAAGACGTCTGTGCAAATTGTGAACAGTGCGTACATGGAATTCCTGATCGACGGAGACACATATATCGGCAAAAAGGAATGCATCATTGTGTACAGTCGTATCTAGCGGAGAGGAAGACCGGTGAATATATTATTGAACACATTGAGGTCGAGCACGCTCATGCCCAAGGTAAGCCATGTCATGTTATGGAGCCTATGTCAATAATATGCCTACCGTCTCGTTACTGCATTAACCATAATATTCTGATATTTAAAAATAAAAAAGTAAATAAATAGGCTGCATTATAAACTCTTGATCTGGGTAGTAAATGGTATTATCGTTTTTATTTGTTTAATTAGGAATTAATGCTGCTTCAAAGAAAGCATTTGCTGCTCTTAGGGACCAAAATCAGTTTAAAGTTTAAATTTCAGCTCAGTAAAGCACTTTAAACACTTTTTCAGTAAGTTTTAGTTACCTTTCTTGTAGAATTGTGCTTCAAATAAAGAACGTTATTTTGACCAGGTTGTTAGTTAATCATTTACAAGTCAATATTGTCTATATGGACAGTGATTTTAAAAAATAAATGAATAACTAAAAAAAGTGAACTTGTGAAAATGGGGTGTTAAATGTGATGCGGTTGAAAATTTGGGTGCACCTAATTTTTGTGCTGGTGCACCTAAGAAAAAAATTTAGGCGCACCAGTGCAACCAGTGCAAAAAGTTAGTCTAGAGCCCTGTGCAGATATAGAGGAGCAATTTATTACAGTTTTTTTACCGTCATTTTATTCAAAAGCTATTGTGCTTCAAAATATGACTTGTAGTAATCCCATGTTTTAAAAAATGCCAGTTTCCATCAAAATGTACAGTGTTTGGTAAAGTATGGGCGAACAGGAAACCGTCAGAATCTATTGAGCTCCAAAATATGTGTCATTGGGAAATGGTGGTGCATTTCATTTTTCATTTCATTAATCTTAGTGGTTAAATTAAAATCTAATTTAATTATACTTTTGATACAATTGGAGATCTTTTGCTATTATTTTGTTTATCATTGCATATTAATGTCTGTAAGATGTTTTTTAAAAGTTATATTGGAATTAAAATGCATGTTACATTCTATTATTTGCACATAGAAAGCTTGTATTTATTTCTATTAAATAGGTAAAGATATGGTTGTATATGGAGGATGTAAATGTACATCGTTGCCACTGATGTTAATCAACCAAGGTGAGCATCATTAAAGATCCACTTTACTGCTGAGGCGAGCACAGCTTAATCAATCAATCAATCACAAACTCAAGTAGCCTTTCAAGGTTACTACAAAACAAACCCAGTGGCTGTATTTGATCAGGCCGGCAGCAAGGTGGATACAGAATTAAAAGTAGTCTCAAATCAAAAAGATATTTCTTACTTTTATTTTTATTTAAATATCTGGTGCCATTAGTGATGTAACAGCTCAATAGCTTTCTAACAAAGTCTACAAAACAATGTAATTCTGAAATGGTAAAGTTTTTAATGTATTTTAATATAACCTAGGCTCATTCTCCATCAATAATGTAATAGTTTTTGTTTTACCATTTATGAAACTATTCAATCCAGATCTTCTGATCTCCATTTTGGCATAGATAGTTGAAGCAGATTAGACCAGTAGCTTTTCGGTTTCTAGTGTTAATATATTAATACCTTATTTTTCCTATTCAAACCTGTGAATTTTACTCCTTCAGATTTAGATGATGTTTATTTGGAATGTCATTTCCACATGTGTCTACAATGTCAGGCCATAAGAGTGTTCTAAAACACAAACTGAGAACAGACCACACTTGTGGAGGTCCGTACAAGAACATATCAACCATTGTAAAAAAAAAAAAAAAAGTATATGAACCCTAGACTCTAAAGGGGATTATAGTGGCCATTAAAAATAAAAATGAAGCAACAATGAAAATACATTCAAGATGAAACATCATAGAGAAATGTGTTTGAGCTAATCATAGTAAATGTACATTTCTGATGACTCCCAAGCTACCTTAATATTCTGACCACTTTCTCAGCTTTAGTACATGATAAACATTGGGGTTGGTTAATTTGGTTTACAAAACTTATCATAGCAGGGGATGTTATATTATATAGCAACCTGACTGTTCATCACAGCAACCATTTTGTACACATCACTGTCAGCTAAGGAAAATCACGATGGTTGGTTTATATTACTCATAATTGGCATGGGGGACTTGGCACAGACTCCTCCATAGCAATCTAAACATCTAACTTGGTAACCAGTCACTTTTGCTACTAGAAATACTTTTACAAGCCAACATCAAGTGTGCACAAACTTTAGCCCTCTATGTATATGTAGTATCTCAATTTTGGTTCAGGTTTGAACTCTGCTTTGTAGTTTGCCACCCATGAGATGTTTGCAGTAATCAGGTTTAGAGTGAACATGAAACGGTTAGCTTCATATACAATAGAACTGCTGTCAAAAATTCTCCTGTTTCCAGTTTTCTCACTTGGGATTTATAAAAACAGCCATCCTGTATTTGTGTTACTTGTACAAGTAATATCTCCTCTCTCTTTTTAGGTTATGGAGACCAAAAACATGCTCTACCTAGTCACTGAATATGCCAGAAATGGAGAGATATTTGGTGAGTACATCTGTTTGCAGACAGAGCTTCTTCTGTGATTCTGATTCAGATCCCCTCACAGTAATGCATGCCAGCAATCAATTGTGATGGTCATAATTTATACATCCATGCACTTAAAGCCTAATAGACACGATGAGCAGTAGCTGTTTCTGTCCTGCGATGATTACCTGTGTCACCTGTAATGGAGTGAGGTCCTGTTGTTTTAGACGAGTGCTACTCGACCAAAGAAACAATCATCTGTGATTTTTCAGAATGCTTCAGTTAAAGATTGTATTTGAGAAAGATTATATGACTGCTGCAAAATGGGTTGATTTGTTGTTGTACTACTTGCTTTTGGTTGTTTATTGACCAAATAATTGATAGAAGGCAAAAGAGCAAGAACACTACTGTTTTGGTGTACTATGAATGATTAGTCTGCATACTGGACTGCATTGTAATGACATTTGTTTTGCATAAAAAGTTGTTTGTTTTCAAATGATACGCTTCCAAAAAGTCCCAAAAAAAGGAGATGTATGGTAAGTATAGTCTCACAAACCTCAGTATAGCTTTTACCAACTTTTGACATTCCTGGACTGAGCCATTAAGACGTGGATTCCTGCTATTTCCGCAAATTCCCAAAACATACAGACTGTCTTATTTTTCTGACTAATTTTATGATTCAGAGGAGAACTTGGCGTAAGTGTTGTGGCCGTACGAGAACAAAATCCAACTGTTTGTCACCATTGCAACTTGGATGAGAAGGAAAGAATGCTTTAAATCCTTTAAAACGTTTCCTTGTGTAACCTCCATTCCCTGAAGGTGATCGACTATGGGAATGTCCATATCAGAGCTTCCAATCAGGCATTCACATCCAGATTTGACATCTGGCATATTGAGCCGCAGAGGACCCCCGGCCCCTTACTTTTGGTTGGAGGACCTTTGACCATGCCAGCGTCTCCTATGCTCAGTGGGTCGGCTCATCAACATCATGTCCCCCTGGAAAATCAATAGGGTCCGATTGTTCCCTTTGTCCCTCTTACCATGATTCTTGACAAAATGAATGGGTGAAAGGGAATGTCTAGGTTATTTGTGTATCCCCCAATACCTGACGGAGGAAACAGAGACTTATGCTTTGCTATGCCTTTATGTCAGTGGAACTAATGCCAGGAGGTAAGTGTGGGTTTGCCTCTTTGGAAAACACAGGAAGAGTCTGCCAGTAAGACAGGCCAAATGCGTGGGATGATGGATGCCCTTCAAGTCTTTGGCCTCCTTCTTTCAGCCACGCCGGAACATGGGTTGTGAAAATAAAACTGTATTTGTTTGAGTAATTCGAAAGAAAATTTGTGGTTGCAATGGCAACTTTGTTCATTTTAGAAATACTGTACATTTTCAATAATGGTCAGCCACACCAAAACATGGATTAATCAAATGTCTAATAAGTTCATGCTTTATTTTCTAATGTATACATTGATCAATGAATGAATTGTTTGTGAGAGTAAGTGTTATGGGCTTAGTTGAGGAAGAGACAGTAACAGCGTTTATGTGTCTGAAATGATTCAATAATACAGATCAGATAATAATAATAATAAGAAAAATAATAATAAGCATCAAACACTATTGTTAATGTGGTTTCCTGTGCAAAACTGGAGTAAATTGTGTATTAATTCATTTTAATAAAACAACACAGAATTGATAAACTATTTTATTTTCCTCTTTTGGCTCCCAAGTTTTTTTTTCTGTAGGAAGAGCTCTGCTTCTGACCAAGTTTAACCAAAGCCACTGTCTAAATATTGCCCTTTTTAAATGAATCTTGGCTAAAATTAAAAAGTTAAGCATTTTTTTTCTTCGAACACTGGCTTGCTCCTTGGTTTCCCACTCTTTTTTTTGAATATGCTCAGATCATAGGTAGACCAATTGTTTGGAAACGCTACAACCTGGAATATAACATTTCAATCATCATGTTTATCTTAAAAACTGAAGCTGTGTGTATAGCATTCATAGTTCATGAACCTTTCTTTATTTCTATATGGTTTTGAAGACTGCTCATGATGAGAATGTATGAAGAACACCAGGGAAAAACACTCGCAGTAAACTGTCTTTGCAAACGGTTCTCATTAACCGTTAAATAGATATATGACACAATGTTAATGAGATAATTACAAATCAATACATCACAAAACAGTTTGTAGTCACAGGGTCAATTGTTGGAAGACGTTACTTTTTTTCATCATTGGATGAGAAAGTTTTTGAAAAATTAACATTTATTGTTGAACATCTTGTATGGGCGGGGGATGTAGCACAATTGAGGTTTTTATTTCATGCTGTTCAGAATGAGCTTTATTGCCAGGTATGTTTACACACAAGGAATGTGTTTTTGTGCAGAGGCACTACAGACAAGACAAGATACAGGTAATAAAATATAAATCCAAATTTACCAAAATTTACAAAAAAGACATTCGAACACAGTATAAAAATAAAAAATAGACATAATATAGAACATCGAAAATAGACATTAAGTTGTGCAAGTGAAAATGGAAAAATGTGCAAAAGTGGACTGAATATCAGTCAGCAGTACAAAAACTAGTGCAGAGTGATATGTTTAGGAGCGTTTTTCAGTTGCTAATGACCTGGACTGCCCGAGGGAAGAAACTGTTCCTGTGCCTCGTCGTTCTGGTATTCAGAGCTCTAAAGCGACGACCGGACGGCAACAGTCAAAGAGGGAGTGGGCTGGGTGTGAGGGGTCCAGAGTGATTTTACAGTTACACAGTTAGTCCATAGAAATATAACACCATCTGTTAATGCAACATTGTACCATGGCACTGGTTCCACACATTCACAGTTCATCTCAAATCGCTTGCATATTCCAAACACATGGGTAACAGGATGTGAAGGCACATGCATATTCCACTGTCAGAAGATGAATTCGGACAACAGCAAGGCCGAGAGTAAGGGATGCGGTTCTGTTTGTGCTTACCGTATTTTTCGGCTCATAAGACGCACTTTTTCTTCCCCAAAACTGAAAGGGAAAAGTTGGTGCGTCTTATGAAGTGAATGCAAACCGCCGCGAAGTCCGGTAACGGCCGTATGAGAGGTGTAAGAGCTCCGGAGCTAGGCCGAAGCCGCGGCCATATTTGTTTACCAAGCGCTGCGCGCTGACGTCATCGCACATCTCTGCCATTGCGCGGACCTAACGAAAACGGGGGGGAAAACTACATTTCCCACAATGCCTTTGGCATCCGCATCCATACTTACGTCACGAGCGAAACTACAGAGATCAGCTGACTCTCGCATTTGAGTGATCTCTCACGCTACAAACCCGTTTTCTCACGCTAAAATACATTTCAAGATGTGAAATGGGCACAGCTCATAGTTTGTCTGCTATGTTTTTTGAGCCTGACAATAAGCTGATGATCGATAAGCATCGTCTTCAGTCTGTGAGGGTTTTATTTCCGCTAAACATTCACTTGGACAGTTTCACAATCTTGGACAGTTTGATCCTTTGGAGTTATTTGGGTTTTCATAAGCTGACAAAAATCAAAAGGATTTATATTAGATCAAAAAGCATACGCTTGTTTCCAGCGCTCGCTCTCTATCTCTCTCTCTCTCGCGGGCGTCAAAACGAATATGTATCAAAACGATCTCAATGACTGACACTTTTCTTTAATAAACTCAAACTCAAATCATCTCTCAACGGTACATCTCACACATGTACATACGAGATAACAAACGTAAGTAACATGTTCTGCAATTAGGGAGTGTTTGATTACAGGGGGGCTCGACTAAAAGTTTGAGAACCACTGTATTATTACTAATGTGGGGGCAATCTTACTAGATATTATTAGTAATGTAGTGACAATGTTACTGGCTATTATTAGTAATGTAGTGACAATGTTACTGGCTATTATTAATAATGTAGTGACAATGTTACTGGCTATTACGGTATTACTAATGTGGGGGCAATGTTGCACTGGAACAGTGATGGTGATAACGAATGGTGGACTTTAGAATGATGAGTGGGGGCAAGAAAAACATTACAGCCTTTTTTTTTGTTACTTTTACTGTTTACTGTCTGTTCATGTTACATGTTTGGCTGTTAACTTTTACACAGTTGGTATAAAATATTTTACAACAGTATTTGGTTCAGAATCTTTTTTTTCTGGATTTTCCTCTTTAAAAATTGGGTGCGTCTTATGTGCCGGTGCGTCTTATGAGCCGAAAAATACGGTAGCTCTAGATGACAGGCTGCCTTTTTGATTTTGGAGGTAGTGACTACTAGTGAGCACATTGAATGTGGCTAGTTTGAGCTTGTGCTTTGACATTTGAGTGTTGACAATGCATATACAAGTACTAGACCCCTAAAAAAAACCAAGGATGGAGCTTTAGATTATTTAAACCATTCTGGTTTGTGCATTAGTCATGTCATGTTTAGAATTTTGGTCTTGCAAACCATCTGTAAATTGCAGCTTATTAAGAATGCTGCAGCCAGGATCATCAGTAGATCTCCACAGTCAGATCACATCACCACTGTCCTTAAACAGTTACACTGGCTCCCTGTGAAGCATTATATTCAGTTCAAAATTCTTCTGTTAACTTTTGTTGCCGAAATGTTATGTTAACCTTTTAATAGTAAAGACTCGATAGACGGGATTGTAATGAACAGAAAGGAAACAAGTTTATTGATGCATTAGGATAAACAGAAAAAGCATTTTCAGTCACCCCGAGGAGTGCCTGACCGTTCTCTCCTGTCAGTCTGTGTTGCATTGGTCCAAGAGAGCACAAAACCTCACGTACGACTGCTAAAAAGCGGTCTTCACACAGGAAGTCACAACATGAGTCACAGTGACGCACTTGCACGTCATATTTTTGGCGAAACCGGCTACCATTATTTAGTATCATCGTTGATATTAATATTATTTGCAATGCTTAAAATTTTCTATCACACTTTCCAGGCACTCGGTAACTCTTATGACTTAAAGTGTTTATTCTGGTCATTTCTTTGCTTGAATTAAGAAACTTTGTTAAACAAGCTTTTGATTTTGACACTAAACTTAATACTAGAATCTTAAAATTTGAAATAAAATAAAGTGGACGTCAGATTTTAATAAATTAATGTTAAGTTCTGATAAAAACTCAGAACAAGAAAAAAAATGCTTTAATCAAGTCTACTTTTATCCAATCAAATAAACCACTGGGGAAGCAAATTTGACTTGGTAAAAATTCTTGAAATAAGAATAAAATGCTTGTGACGAATCTTAAAACAAGGGAGTTATTTCATTAAATCAGTTTTTCATTATCTTTGTTAGTTCACTGTACGTTTAAATAGAGAATTTTAAGCAGGGTTTTCTAGATTTAAGCACAAATGTCCTTGTTTTAATTCCTTTAAAAAAAAAGATTGTTTACTGCTTATAAATTGGAAGCTATGATATGTAGTTTTACGACCATACCATATTTGTTGTTACTACGCACTAAGCACAATCATTGTTAGCTTGTGCAGTTTATTTAGCATTTCTTATAAACTGCAAACTCTCAGTCGAGGCCTGTGGTGTGGTGGAGACATATGCAGTGTGACCAAGCAAGTTCATATTCCCAACATAAACCAAAAAAAAGAAAGAAATGAATTTCTTGTTTAAAGACCGCATACTCTTTTTTTTTTTTTTTTTTGGCTACTAGAGTTGAGCGCAAACATTCTTGAATGAATGCGCTTCCCCTAAAGTATTAGCAAATATTTATAACTTTAAGAACAAATCTTGTTGTTACTGACTTGATTAAAGGACAATTTCCTAGTTTTAAGAGCACTTGTGACTTGGTACAATATTCTTGTTTCTAAGCAGTTTTAGTTTCTAAACAGCTTGAGAACACTTTTTTTATTTTGTTTGGTTTTTTTAAGCTATATCAGCATTTGTTGTGAGCTAAATATTTTTGCTTTGAAGAGTTAAACTTTAGTTTTTTTACAGTGCATCGTCCTAGCTCACCAGTCTACTCACTGTTCACCCCTGCACTTTAAGATCTGCCTTACTTGCGCTATTCATCCTTAAGCCTCCAAACTCTAAATTGAGTTTGAGGGCTTTCATTTATGCAGCCCCAATGCTCTGATACAATTTAGGCATAACTTCAGAATAGTAATGATCTGAATCAGTTCCGATCTAATCTAAAAACTTTCTTGCTTAACGAAGCAAACATTTCTTTGTATTTTGTATGCAAATATGTATTTTGTTTGGACATTTTCCTTCTTATGTATATCTTCATGCAAGGTGTCCCTACAGACACCAAATAAATCAAATATATTTTTGTTTTTGGCAACATGAAATAAAATCATGATCTGCACCCAAAAAATTACAATTTTCCATCATTTTCATTAAGTGTTCGCTCTGACTCATTACCTAGCAGTAATGAAATAATAAGTGTTCTTCTCTTTCAAACTCACCCCACACTCAAAGTTGGTGATAACCAAATAATAATTTTTTTTTTATTATCATTGCTTTTAAATGATATTTTTCTGTAGAAAATGTATTTTTATATTTATTTTAGAAAATGATATTTTTCTTTAGTTTTTTTTTTAGCAACAATGGATAATTGTTTATACAAATAACAATAATCGGTAAATGTTGAATATTGTCTAAAAGTTAGTAAAATGCATTCATAAGTGTAAATAAAAATGTAAAAGTAAAAATTTCCTGAGGGAAGATCACAAGCTCCAGGCAACTTTTAATTACCTGTTACCCGTTCACTCATTTAATTGGGAGAAGGCGGTTTTAAGAAGTGGCAGGAGAGTACGTCTGCTATCCCATCGTGGCTTGTTTTGACACTGACCGGTATTCTAGCACCTCTGCTCATCAGACGCTGTCCCGCCCTCCGTGTACACTCTGTGTATCGTTTCCATGAAAGATTCATGAGTGTGTCGTGTTGCGTTCTTGTGCATATGAAAAGTGTCTAACTCTGCTCCCTCTCATAGATTACCTGGCGAGCCGCGGGCGGCTCAGCGAGATCGATGCCAGGAGGAAGTTCTGGCAGATACTGTCTGCAGTCGACTACTGCCACCAGCGCAGCATCGTGCACAGAGACTTAAAGGCTGAGAACCTGCTGCTGGATGCACATATGAATATCAAGATTGCAGGTGAGCCAAGCACCTTGTGTTCTTTTCTTTTCTTGCTCCTAACCAGATCTTCCTGCTTAGGTCTTAGTTAACGTGTAGTTCAACCTTGAAATATTCCTGCACTGGCAGATTGGCTTTGGTTCACAATGATCACAATGGACCACAGATAATTTGTCTGGTTTCTAAGTGATTTCTACTGTTGTACATCACTGATGAAGCACTTGTAACTCGACTCATGAAGGCTTTTTATGACTCACTGAACAGCTCGCCTTAGAAATATATGACTGATTTTTTTTTTTTTTTTTTTTTTTTTTTTGAAACAGTGCGATCATTTTATTTTCTCTCTGAACTAATGGACTAACCTACGAACTGATTTCATTGCACAACATCTAAAATGTTGTACGGAATCATCACCTCCCAGTACTTTCTTGGCTGTCTGCGTTCCCAAAGAGCAATCTCCGCCTCAAAAAGTGTGATTACGTTTGTCTTCATGTTCTAAGATGTTCTAGATGTTTCATATTATACTTTGCCTTCTCCTAATGCAGCAACCTAATTTTTCTTGTGATATATGCCTCCAGTTTATCAGGAATTGTCAATATTGTTCTCTTGGACTCGTTGGATGAAAATGTCATGTTAATCACATTCCAGTTTTGTGCATAAGTTTAATTTGCATCTTTTGGTAAACCTGGCTAATGTTTGAAGAGGGTATCTCTCCGATCAATCCCAGACGTATTCTATCGGTTGAGATCAGGACTCTGTATAGCTCCTTCACGTTTTTTCCCACACGGAATACACTCATCCATGGGCCCATTCGTACATTTTTTTCCAGAAGTAGGGAGTGCGGAGTTGTACAAAATCGTTTGAATCCAAGTTTCTTTCATTAAAGTTTAGGGGCCAAGCCTAGCTCTTGCAAAACAACACCTGATCATAATCCCTCTCCAGCAAACATCATAGTTGGCACAATGCAGTCATTGAAAAAAAAATTATCTTCCGCATCTCCTCCTAGACTTCTCAAGCTACAACCACCAAACTTTGCCAAAACATCCAAACTGGTCTGATTGGAATTGCTTCAATTACTTCAAACAGACCACACTTTTGGAGGTTATCAGTCTTTGCAAGAACATACCAACCACTGTGAAAAAGTATTTGAACCCTTTCTGCAAGGGTAAATTATTTACCATTGGCAAAAAATGAATTGGAATGGCAACAAAAATGAAGCATCATATAGAAATGGGGTCATAGTATATTACTATATAAGATAACATTCGACGCTCTAGTAGTTGTGTGACGTAATCGTGAAAAGACTACCCAGTTGTTGAAATGTAGATACCAAACGTCTCATCTCTTTCTCAGAATCTGTAAACCCTAGAGATGGTTGTGCATGAAAATCTCAGTGGATCAGCAGTTTATGAAATATTCTGACCAGCCGCCTGGCACCAATAACCATGCCACGTTCAGAGTCACTTAAATCAACTTTCTTCCCTATTCTAATGCTACTGCAGCCCATCTTGATCTTGTCTACATGCCTTACATTGAGTTACTGCCATATGATCAGCTGATGAGAAATTTGCAATTAGTGAGCAGTTGTACGGGTGTACCTAATAAAGTGGCCAGTAAGTGGATATACATTAACTCAAATGTAGATTTGTGTTTAGTTTGTGCTAAGTTTTCAACAGTAGCACACGCGTTCAATAAACATGTTTTTGTTATTAGTCTTGAGGGCTCGTACAATTATTGATCATTATGAAAATGAATCGAGCCAAACAAGAACTTGTTTCTAGTCTGAGCTAAATTCCAAGATGTCCTCTTGAGAGCATGACAATTTGGCTCCAAACTCTGTTGTTCTTCTCAAGTGTGTAGAGATATCGCAGGCTTGTGATTGACAATAATGGCAGTGGTACAGAGACACTGGTGTGGTGGAAAATGACTGGGGCTTCTCACACGCTGTGCTCTTGAAGTACCAGTCACTGCAGACTCAGAGATTGGCACCCTGTGGCTGGCTTTGTCTGGATTTATGTCACAGCAAGCTGAGCGAGGGACTGAAAACACATTATAGGGAGCTGTTAGCGAGTCATCCAAACTCACAGAGAACAGATGTGAAGCATTCAGTGTCAGCAGTGTCTTCCCAAAACACACCTCCATCTTTCAGAGCTTTTTCTAGAAGGGGTTCACGCTGTTTTTCTGCTGTAGAGGACGGACGTCACAGCTATGCGTCACTGAGTCTTTTTAGCTGGGATTACTTTCTGAAATGTTAAAGATGAGGTTATTGGAGTTTCTTCCAAACATCTGCTTCCAACGAGTTTTCACACATTCCTTGGCTCGATGACTGACATGTTTCTAATATTCGTTGAGATATTAGCACAGAGTCCTTTATTGAAAGAAAGAATATTATTTAGTCATTCCTTGCATCTGGCATGCCCATGGATCACTCTAGGATATTTAATCGCTTCTTTATTACACTCCTTTTGTTTTTCCTTGTGTTTTGGTCATTTGGTCAAACTCATCCACAACCTGATTAGCTAACGCTAAAAGAAAAAGTCTTACAAGATGTGATTACTCGGGCCATTTTATGTGAGACCCTGTTCACTTTACAGAAAATAACTCAGATGAACGAAAAAGGCCTCTACACAACGTTCAAATTTTTTTGCCAAAGTTTGATCGAAACCATGGGAAATTACACATCTGAGCAAACGAGTGGCGTCAAAAAAAAAAGCCTCTTGGTGGCGCTCATTTTTTTTTTTTTATCGAAGTGTTCTTTGATTTCTTCTGTCGTCGTCTTCTTCCTGTTTCCTCTTGTGGTGTGGAGTGCATCTGTTGTACTGCAAATGCCAACCTCAGCCAAGGAGCATTCCACCACATCCAAACTCTACGAGTTGAGTTGATGTCAAACTGCTCTATTTGGTTCTCTTCTGACCTCAACATATTCACCTAGTTCTCCTTTGAATCATTCAGATGTTCATTGGCAAACTTAAGATCGGTGTGTGCATGTGCTTTCTTGAGCAGGGAGACTTTGTATAGCAGGATTTAATTTCATGTGGCCGTCATCCAACTGCCTTAAAACCACTGGCAAGGTCCTCTAATGTAGATTCTAGTGTTAATAGTGACGTTCTATAAGCCTTAGCATAATTTTCAACGTGTACCATCCTCATTTCCTTTTCCGTGTCCATACAATCATTATTCTACGTCAGGCAGCTCTGACGTACTTCAATGAACCTATAATTGATGCCGATCATATTACTCAGGTCAGCCCTACTATTACCTGCCAGGAGAAATGCGTCACACTGTTTGAATGTGAGCAGACACTGTCGGAGTGTGATTGTGTGTGAGCTCCACCTGTTTCTCACCTTCAGTTCCGTCTCTCTCTTGTTTTCTTCTGATGGCCATGCATTAAAAACACTTTTCATTCAGCCATCTGGAGTCTTAAGTGCTTCCGGTTCATGTGTATATAATGAATTCTGTGTTGTCAAAAATCTCTTTGGTTAAATGTAATGGGAAATCAGACCGATTTCCCAGCTGCCAAAAAAAGTTTTTTTTTGTCGTTTACAAAGGTTTAAATTATGAAAACAATTGTTTTATGTTTTCATCTAACAAATACAGATGTCGAAAAATGCCATTGAAATTTAATACATGTTTTACATGAAAATGTGCCATTGATGGCCGTGTAACAGTAATGTTTCCTAATGGATTCCCTCTTGAGACAAACATTTTTATAAAGCACAGCATTTTGTGTTTGATTTCATGTCATACGTGCATGTATAGGTCTGAACATGTTATTATACATCACAGAAATGCTAGTTTTACAGGAAAAATGTCGACTAATAACATTGTAGCCTCGTTTATAAATTTACAAATGGCCAGAAGTTAAGCATTTGCTGATCTTTCAGAAACAAAACTTGCACGTCAATTTTTCTGTTCCTTTATCTACGACTCCGGAACTTTTTTAAATCTTTTTAATTTGTTGGTAAACAATGTACTCATTTTGTTATTGTTCACATTTTTAGATGTCTTTATGCAATATTTTTACAGTGATTTATGTTATATAGATGTAGAAGTTTATTTATGGCAGTGTATTAGATCAACTTAAGTATGATATATTTCTTAGATTTTTAACGGTTTTAAAGTCTTAAATTTGACATTGTTAAACCTGCAGAACCCCAATTTATAAATAATAGATGCATGCCATCTTCATCTAAATTAACCGAGTAAGTTCACTAGTCAAGAGTTCTTTTCCAAAACACCATGACTCTATTTTAATGAGCACGAAAGTGGTTTGAGGAGTATCGAAATGTTCTTTTCCAAACGTTCCTAAGCACCTGTCACAAAAGCATAAGAACTTTTTTTTTTTCCAAAACTTCATGGCCCATTTTTTTTTTTTTTTACAAAAAAATATGCTATAAATCCAAAGCATGAATATGAATGTTTCTTTCTTTTTTTCCTTTCTTTTTTTTTGTTAAAAAAACTGTTCAAAATACAATGATAACTGTCTGATATTAATTACAGTGGCTGCTTCCAGAATTGATTGATAAAACAGTGTCAGAACCCACACACAGATATTTGTTCAAGGTTGCAGGTGACTTTGGGACATCCCTGCTGGACTTTGACTGTGATCAGCTGGTAAATGTCCGGATTCTGTTTGGTCTTCGTGGAATGATTATAAAACGATTACAAACTTTTGCTGCAGATGACAGCCTCGTCCTCTTTGTACTGTGCTTGATTTAGTGGACTTATGCCATTTTGTGAAAAAATGTTTAATGCAGTTTGGAACAAAAAAACCGCATAAACCAAGACTGCATTACATGGCAAGTATTGAGTTTTGGAAAATTGTTTATAATATGCGTAAAAAGTGCAAACTCTGGGTGTTTGATATTTCATTGTAAAGAACAGGCCAATAATGGTATCAAATGATGTTACTCAGATGGTACTTTATTCAGTATTAACTATTCTAGAAATAACAACACAAACACTTTCAAAGTGTGACGTGGGCTTTTTTTTCTACTTAAAATTGTGATCAGAAGTAACTGACCGCTTGAGTACATCTTTACTTTAAGTAAATTTTTTACTTAAGAACATTGGGATTGTAAGCCATGAAATGATAAATAGTAATGGCCCCTCAACTCTCTGTGTAGGGTTTGTTTCATACGTTGATGCACTCCTGTAAATGCCACCACAGATGTTGACTTATTCTTAAAATGTGCTGCAGATTTTGGCTTTGGAAACTTCTTTCGTCATGGGGAACCTCTGTCCACCTGGTGTGGCAGCCCGCCATACGCTGCTCCTGAGGTGTTCGAGGGCCAACAGTATGAAGGTCCACAACTGGACATCTGGGTAAGAGCGCTTGTGTAGCATTGGTTCAGAAGGAATAATAATCACATTTAGCTCCTAGGATTCTATAGTTGTTCCTCCAATCAATTTTTACCCAGCTGATTCCTGATTGGTACTCTATAGTCTAGAAGACGTGTATTTTTCTTTTTGTAAAAGCAACTTTAGAACTATTTTTGATGTAAAATACTATGCAAAGCACTTTGAATCTATACTATATCAGTACAAATCCAGCAAACCTCTGTAATTCCTTTGGAGCCTTGATTAGAGCGCTACAGACGATGTCAGATGATGTTGATTCTAATCTTCTCGTTCAGAGCAGAGAAGTTGCGTCATCAACTAATGGTAATGTGATTGATTGAATGCATAATAATTATTTCCTGTGATGTGTGTGGGTGCTCGCTTATGTCAGCTCTCTGGCAGAGTTTATGAGTATTGATTGAATTTTCTGCCTGTGTGTGTCATGCAGAGTATGGGGGTGGTCTTGTACGTGTTAGTGTGTGGCGCACTTCCATTTGATGGCCCTAGTCTTCCTGTCCTCAGACAGAGGGTGCTGGAGGGTCGCTTTCGGATCCCGTACTTCATGAGTGAAGGTGAGCACACCTCGATAGTGCATTACTCTGAGCCAGACGCATGATAAATGTTGAAGTTATTTAGGTGTTTGTAGATTTGTGACTCAAGACCTCATAGTTAAGCTTGCTTGCTCTTCCATAAATTAACCCTCTTCAAGCACCGGTGCATGTGCCAATTAAAGTGTACGTTTTCGAATTGGGTAGGAATAACATAACCCAGCTATTGTTTTCATCTTTAAGTTTTATTTTACAGACCCCAAATCGGTGCGATCTAGTGGTGAAAGGAAAGGGATAACCCTTGGAAGTACAAGGCCTGTGATATGGCCTGATATTAACACTCTGTTAATGATTCAATGCACATTACAATATTATGTCCACAATAAGGAATCAATCACAGAAATGTAACATAACCTTCATTAGCAACTACAGAATATTTTTTTATTTATATTAGAGTGCGTAATATCCAACCTCTAGAGGGCAACCATAAATTTTGTATTTGACATTTAAGAGGAAGAGGTCCTTTTATCAAGTTCCTTGTAAAATGTTTACTGCTGTCTCTTATGGTGATGCTCCTCACCAGTTCCCCCAAGTAACTCCAGGATTCATAGATCTGGCAATATATTGTACCACCTCAAAGAATTACCATCCTATTTTGTGTTCTCCTTTCAGACTGCGAGCACCTGATCAGAAAGATGCTGGTTCTCGATCCAAGCAGGCGTTTGTCCCTAAATCAGATCAGAGAGCATCGGTGGATGATGCAGGAGGTCCCCTCCCAGAGGCCAGTGCTCTACAGACAGGCTCTGCCCTGCCAGAGTCCCTCAGGTTTGGGGGAACACAGTGAGCAGGTGCTTCGTCTCATGCACAGCCTGGGCATTGACCAGCAGAAGACAATTGAGGTCAGTCGATGAGCCAAACCACTGTATTTCAATTAAAGAACTACACCGATTGTAGATTCCTAGAATTTTGATTTAAGAAAGTAAAATTAATTGGAGATTCAAGGGAAGTAAAATTTCATCTTTATTCTGTACAAATCAAAACAAAAAAACAAAGCATAGTGTAGAGACACTTGGGTGAATTACTTTTTTTAGAGTTAATATGCGTGGCATCGATCTAGTTAGATCAGAATAACATGAAATCAAAATAATCAGAGATATTCTTTCATGTTTAAAACTTGACTCTTCTATAGTTAATGTATTAAAGCATTTTAAGCCTTTAAACTTCATTCTAAGTGAAGGTGCTGATGCAACTATTCTCAACAGCTTCAATTTCATCTTCATCATCACTCCATTGTGTCTAAATTGTCTGCACTAGCACTGTATTGCTTATACCAATAGAGTTAGAGCCCGTACAGAAAAAAATGTCTATAATTTCACAGCTTTGACGTATATCCCACATGCATATTTTGCTTGAGCTTACTGTGTTTCGGGTTATGATCTTTAAACCACAGATGAAATTATTCAAGCAGCAGTGTTTTCATTCATTTTTATTTTATAACATTTAGCTAACATGTTCACTGTTCCAACAACGAGCATTAAGAGTAGCCAACAGATGAGCAGGAATAAACGACACCAGAGGATGATGCGTGATGAGACGGGCTGAACGAACTGTCAATCATCTGCCCCTCAAAAAACCACACCCTTAATTATGCAGAACTTTAAGGCTAACTATTAATCTTAAACAATTTTTTTTTTAATTCTCCCCCCTCAGAGTGTTCATCAAGGTCTTATCTAGAGATTTAAATTAACAAAACAATGGTGAGCCAGGGGTGGAAATATGAGTTTTTCCGCTCCAAAATTGGCAATTTTAACAGTGGAGTGCTCTTCTGGAGCAAGCAGTAGAGGAACTGCAGTTCAGTCACTTCCTATTACACATCGAGAGGGTCCTTGCAAAAAATGCACAATTTTTCTTTCAGTTTCATTTTACAGGCCCCCAAATGGCACAAAAAGCGCTTGGAATGGTGTATAAGGTTTAGGAAAGGTTTTTATACAGTTTTGACTTTGTTTTGACATTGTCTTTGCTTTTTGGGGGGATTTATGAATTTTTATTTTATCTCAACACATTTGTTTTTTGTTATAAAACATAAAAACTGTATGTTCCCAATTTAGATATGCATAATTGCAGCGTGAAGGTGCGTCACCAGTTTTGATAATTTCCAAAGTGAATGCAGCACGTAGAAAAACACAAAGCATAATGCGCTCAAAAGTCTAAACCTGGAAACACAAATCGGAAATGAATGTCATGAAACTATTCTTTTTCTAAATCTACTTCTGTATGTAATTCTTTATTAGTCGTTTCAGTTGATGATGTAAATAATGCTTCTTTTCAGCTGCATATTTGATTTCCCCACAAAGGACTTCCCTTCAGATTGTTTTCTGATTGAAATGGGATGTTGTCAGTCCTCTCTTTTCTGTTACGCTTTCCTTTCCCTTCACAGTCTCTCCAAAACAAAAGCTACAACCACTTTGCTGCTATCTACTACCTGCTGGTGGAGCGTCTGAAAGCGCATCGCAGCAGTTTCCCTGTGGAACAGCGCCTGCATGCTAGCCAGCGCCGCCCAAGCTCCGTCGCGGAGCAGATGGTTGTCAAGGTAACCCCGTCTGTGAAGTCTAGCAGACATATTGAAAAGTGTCTAGTGAAAAAATGTGGAATTGTGAAGAATGAAACCTAATCGGTGCTCAGTGCTCTATCTTTCAGTAGAACCTCTGTTAAAATGAAAGATGGGAAGGGGGGTGTAAAGGGGTGATGTCATACATTTCCCTAACACTCACCAGCCAATTCATACACTTTGTCATTTTTTTTTTCTGTGTTCGCACAGACCATTCCCTCTCATCCTGGAGTCCCCTCGCAGGCGGCCCATCACCTTCGTTCACCCGTTTTGCTGCAGACCACCACAGACACATTTAACTTCCCACTGTCCCCTGCATCTCTAGACCAGCCGCTCATGGAGGAAGATGTGGCCACTCCAAAGGTTAGTTTCATTGATGAGTACAGCTATCGGAAGAGAAGTCCCTCATGCTCCTCATGGGCTCGAGGCTATGTTTCATAAGCTTTTCAAGTGTGTTTTAAATAGCAGCGTTACTCACTTGCTCTGCTGGATGACGGCAATAAGAGCTTTTGTCTGCAGCGTGTGAAGTTCCTCTGGCTGCGTGTCAGCCTGATCTCTTCCTCATTACTCACTCGCCTCCTAAAATAACACCTGCGTATATATTAAATAATAAAAATCTCTTCATGATTTTATAGCATAGTGTCAGCGCTTGGGCTTTACGTCAGCGTTGGCATCTCAAATGCAACCTTGCTACTCATTCATACACGAATCACTCAGTTCTGAGGGAAAGGAATAGATCTTATAGCTGAAGCTGGGCGGCAAGAGCCGTACAGAAGCCTCACCTGGCTGAGATTGTGCGTCAACCTTTCTACCCCCCTAATGTGTGGATTGTTGTGGATTTCTGCTTAATTGTTTAAATTGTTTAAATTGTACACCTGACAATAAAGCTGACTGTAAACCAAAATGGATGAGCAGCGACAGGGCGACTCAATCCCAGTCATTTTCAATGGAGACTGGATACTTCTGGCGACAAGAGCGCGAGCGAATTTTGGCAACAAGAGCTGGTGCCAAAGTTAAAAAATGTTGACCTTAATGCTAATGAGAAGCAAGCATCGTAAGCGACGTCCAATAGGAGGGAAGTATTTTCCTCGTGATTGCTCAAATGCTGAAATCGGACTCCATCAAGAGTCAAGACTACGGTGGCACTAGCCTAACTGGTGGCACTTGCCACGCTGAGTCAATTATTTCCAATTAATTCAATTAACAACTTTAATTGAACTTTACTTAAACGCCAATCTTTATTAAAACCTGAAATGTCATCTAAAAGCTGTTTACCTACAGCCATTGACGATATATTAGTTTCCTGTTTCACGATGCAACTAGTCTACACTAGTAAATAGTGTCCTCTAAATGTCATTTAGAAGTATGAAAGTGAAAACTCAAAAATCCCATTCATGCCATTTTTAAAATACGTTATCAGCATTGAGTTTGTGAAAAACAGGTGCCTCTGTTCAGTGACCAAATATTTTACATATGCATTCAGTCCTGTACATGCTGTAAGCCACAATAGCAAAGTAAACAGCACGACTGTCCACCATTTTGTTCATCACTGGACTTCATCTTTGTAAACAAAGCAGTGACGCCAAGCAGAGAGCGTTTAGACGATGAGAAAACTCACCTCCAAAGCTCTGGAAAACCTGTTTTCACTGTTCCCATGGAAACGGAGCTCACAGAATTTTCAAAATGACACACCTTGGCCATTCTTTTCAAGAATGGTTACTTGAAAACACTGCTGCGTTTATGTGTGGAGGAACATCGTTAACGTTCAGGGAAAGTGGGCGTAACTGATGGACAGGACCTCATTAGCCAACAGACATTGAATTGCTTCCATTGTTGTTCTGATGGCATCCGAGAGGTCAACAAGAGGATTGAAACTGTAAGCCAAGTGATGAGATCCTTTTCAGAGTTAACCAAACATGAGCTACAAAACCCCTGACATTTCCCTCTAAAGGAGGTCCATTTTTGCAAATGCAAACAATTGTGATCCTGAAGCCTGAGAGAGCTGGTCTTAGGGTGCTTTCACACCTCTAGTGTGTTTAATTTGGTCCGGACCAAGAGGAATAACTGATAAATTCTAGCGATCGTCTGCAGATTTACTCCTCATTCACACCACACTGATCGCTCTGGTCCGCACTAGTTGAAAACACATACGAACAACTGAAGAAAACATCAGAGCACAGAATAAGCACAGACGCCTGGGATAACGCTCTCAAAACGGACTAACTTTGCTGCTTGATTTTGACCCGTGGCATCTTTTACTATATTTTTTGTGTTAGATGCTTAAGATCAATGTTGGAAATGATGCTCAGATTACAAACTACTCAAAGTTTGAACGCTGCTTTGTAAACAGACTCACACTTAACCCAAAACGCCACGCGCAAGTGAGTACGGTGCCTGTAAAAAGTTAATAGAACTGCATATTATATTATATAACCTTGAATAAAATTACACTACATGTTAAAAATGTTGTAGGCTAGTTTAATGGCATTCTGATGAGCTCACACATTTTGATATTATATTTGGATATATTTTAATGAAATAACTTTTTATTTTTTAAAAACTGAAAAACAGTTATCTAACATTAGAATTTCGAAATGGCCACTAGATTAGCATCTCATAATTGCCTCTTAAAAGAAAAAAAAACTGTATGCTAATATCATGACATGAGATTATGATCCTGTGGCCCTGCATTATTGATGCAGCATAAGCGCAGACTGTATTTCAGCAGCTCGCTCCTGTATTTCACAGGCTGTTGTAACAGTAACTGCTTCACGAGAGGTTTGCTGTTACACAGTGCCGCTGGATACTGTGTTAACAGTCTGTTGATCTAGTGATGGGCCACTTCTCACCTCGTCTCAACTCTCTCAAACGGCTCTTTTCTGGTTTCCACTACTGGAATTGAGAGTTTTAGTGCTTTGCCGTTTGCCCAAGGACGGGATGCATGACAGGAGCCTAATGAGTTCATCATATGGTACATACGGATTTGTCAAACACACTTTCATAACCTTTCAATCGGCCTACTGTTGTTCAGGAAAGCTAGCATTAGCTTTATTGAGGAAAATGCTCACAAATGTACCAAGCAATGTGGATTGACATGAGCGTTTGACAATTTGTCTTTTAAAGGGGACCTTGCAATATCTTCTGCATGAATTAAGATGTGCTCAAAGATAACATTTGTGACCTGTTTACAAGGTGAGGCATGAAAACAGGATGTCACAGTAGCATGTAGAAAGTAACATGATGAGCTACAATACTCATTTATACCAATCAAAAGAAAGTTAAACTGCTTGAGATCTATCCCACAATGCACTGATCCTTTATTTTATATATATGTGTATATATATATCCTAGCATTCCTCTCTATTTAGATAGAGATGATGCAGGAACAGTTTTGGAGAGACTCATCGTTTCCATCTGTGTGTATTTATATCTCAGGTGGATGGCTGTTTACTGGATCCACTTCCTCCGGTCGTCATCCGCAAAGTCAGTGGCTCGCTGCCTAGCAACATCATGGAGACATCCATTGATGAGGGCATCGAGGCGGAGGAAGAGCACACCGAGCCCCTCGCTGCCTTTCATGCAGCTCACTTCAGTCAGCGGCGGCATACACTCTCTGAGGTCAGCAACCAGCCGCCAGCGCCGCCCAGCACAGGTGAGCAAGGTTTGTACTCACACAATGTTTGCATTAGCAACTTGAACTGTTTAGTAAAAAAAAGTCATATGTTTTCTCTAATGGTGTACCCCTCGAACACGTTTAACCTAATTATTTATTATTCTCAGAATCGGTTAAAGAAGTCAAATCTTTCCAAAGTTTTGAGTATTGCAATAACTTAAAACTCCTTAAGTCTTAAAATCTTATACTCAAATTTTTAATAGATAATGTTTGTAATCAATAAAATTTCTTTTAGTTGGTTATATTTTAACATAACATTTTAAAATTAAACCAGTACTCCACTAATGAAGTGTAAAACAGAGTTTTCTCGGTTGCGATCAAAACACAAGTCCTTTTCACTGTTCCGTCAAGTGGGTCTCACCTCTGGATTCCCAAGCGTACGGAAGAGTCTGTTGAGCAGTATTTTTATTGCTGGCTTTTGTACCATAATTTATGTCATTTGTTCTGTACATTGTTGGAAATCCTCTGAAAAAGTCCTAGTTAAAATCATGGACGTTTCTGTACTTTTTAAACCTCAGGACAGTCAATTTATGGTCAATCAGCAGCAGCTCGAGTCATGGCCAATAGTTACCTTTCTGTACCTCACAGATTTATGGCTGTGCTGGATTGCCACTGGTCCTTAAGTTCTTACTCCACCTATAACAGGCTCTGCATCTTTGTGTTAGTCAAGCCCTTGCTTTGCTTTAAATAAGTTATATTTTGGGACCAATGCATTATTAATCCCCAGATATCTGTGTAAGTTATATAAAATATTGAAGGAGATTTGCAAATCCTTGAGGTTATAGAACTTTTTTCACAAAATATAATCCTGGGTTATTATTGTTTTTGTTTTTTTTTACATTATATTACATTTAAAGTACAGTGGTACCCCGAGATACGAACTTAATGCGTTCCAGGGTGACCTTCGGATCTTGAACATTTCGTATCTCGAAGCATTCATATCTCGGGGTACCACTGTACTTTGTTAAAGATCACAGTTGTCTATTTGAATTGTTTTCAACTGTGGATTCAGCTTTAAAAAAATGGAACATGCCAGAAATTAATGAATATCAGGATTAGATTCTGCATTTGAGTCATTAACCAGATTCTTTTTTTATGGAGGTCAAAGTTTATGCATAGTGCAAATAAATTAAAAGATAAAAGAAAAACACTAGTCTTGAAAGAGATTTCAAGATCTGCTCTCTGATTGGCTAAAATGTGCATATATATGAACTTTTAATGCCAAAGCTTGTAAGTAATTCTGCTGATCAAGATGCAACAAAACCTTCTGAGATATTTGTAGGTTATAAAAAGCTGTAAAATATGAGTATATTACCGATTCATAATATTCTGCATTTTCAAACTACAGCATTGATAAATACACAGATAAGCTCAGTAATGTTCTCTAACTAGAGGAAGCAGGTGTGTTATAAAAAGGAAGGATAAGCAATAGAATATAAACTGATTTTAATAATATTGTGGAGAATCGAGAATACAATGAGCATATGTATGAACAAGCAACTCTGCACTAGTGAATGAATAATATTAAAGGACAAAAATACTATTTACAGATTTTTCTGTAATTCTCCATGTCCACTGTCTTCTAATTGAGCATTGTTTGTAAAATAATCCACAGTAAACGAAGACGAGTCATGATGCGTTATATGACCTTTTAATAATCCTTATAGCCATCTATAGAAGCAGGTTACAGAATGGTAGTGTAAAATTTGCAAATGATTTTTTTTTGGACAATCGAGGTGGGGTTAGATTTTGCTGCAGTCAGGGTGGGGCAAAATCTGGCCTTGAATCCATCTTTCCTATATGTGAATAAATGACCCCTTTAACCTCTTAAGCCCGAGTGTCCCCGGTACCGGGGACTTGCCCCCTTGTGCGTTACATTTTCACTCATAGCTCACTAACCCTGAGAATAACCCACACATATTAAATACTGTTGTGTTCAGCGGAAACTCCTCTAAAAACGTATCTAATTCAATTTCATATCCGTGAACCACAGCTCGAACGCCATGCAAATAAACAACATATCCGGATTATAACTCATGACCAAGTTTTTGTTTATGTGCGATATGTATCCACAATATAAACGGAAACACCCGAACCATTACATTAAATGGAAGCTAACAACCAGCTGAATCCAGTGATATGCAACTCATTAACATTGCATGAAGTATTTCAGAGCAGGGAGCGAAAGTTCCCCTAAAAAACGCCAGCGAAAACCAAGCAAGCGTGTAAATCTTGTCTTACCTTTGCCGTTTTTTCAACAAAGTTATTTCCATAGCGATAAAAGTCCGTTTGTTGTTATGTCCGGTCGATAGCTTCGCGAAAACTCCATTTTGGATTTTTTCTGTTGCTCCGTTGTCTCATTACGTCACCAAATATGGAATGACTCCCCGTGCGTAAGAGGTGGTCTCTCCACGCTGCGCGTCGTGTGATTCGTCGGCGATGCTGTCCGTCTCAAAATGGTTGAGCTTATTGGCTTCCTCAGAATCAGAGCTTTCCAGCGATATATAGAGCTCCCGGATTGGACAGATGGTCGGGGGGGGGGTAGGGACACGCAGAAGCTCGACGTCAAAGCGTTTGTGAGTGAAACGTTCCCAAAAGCGCAGCAAGATGGCGTAAATGAGCTTCTACCCACCTTTTACAGCGTTTCTTTAGGAGTTTTTTTTGCTGAAATCATGTCCCGTAAGCAAGAAAAGAAGACTATGAACGTAGCTGAAGCTTTGGACAAGATTTTTTCCATATTTCAATTATTGTGCCAAATTGTGCCAAACTGTGCCAACATGGATTACGCCTGAACTTTGTTCAATCAAAACCTTTACAGAATATTAGTTTCTTGTAGTATGAACACCAAACTTGCTACCGATGTCCTTGACATGTAGTGGTTACAATTGATCGTGTTTATTTGCTTCGTTATAAGTAAAATAAGGAGATATTGGAGGAAACATGTGTTTTTTTTTTAGGCGGAGTTCATTTTTTGGCCATTCCAACATCAATTACTCTTACCCAGTGTTCTTGACTGTCAAATTAACTCATCCACACCACTCCCCAAGAACCTATCTTCATTTTGATACCAAGATTTGCAGTTTAGACCTTGTAAAAGTTGAGAAATGCCTTAAAAAGTAAAAGTATAGGATTTTCGGAAAATAGGCCTCAGGGCTTAAGAGGTTAATATTTAGATTTTTCCAATGAGCAGAATAATCGCAAATTACCCATAAAGGGTACACCAATCTGACTGTGATCGAGAACGCTTTTTAATTCCCCTCATTATTTATATTAAAAGAAAAAGTTTTATCCATACTTTTCTAAATGTTTGTAAATATTCAGTTTTGCTGAATCAAATTGCTAAATTTTATGCCCTGAATGAAGTAAATGTCATTTTATGTATCTAAAAACATCTAATATACTTACATTTATAAAAAAGGATGTAAAAAAAAAGTACACAGTAGTGTTTTTGCACTGGGATTGATTTGCTGCATTCTGCGCTCCTTTCCTTTTCCCCTTCATATTGTAAGACATCAAAATAACATTCTAGAGTAGTGCTGTCATATGTGATTCATTTTTGTAAATTAATGCGCTGTTATTTTATTTGCATAATTATTTATATGTTCTATTAGCACTTCCTGGGGCACATAACTCTTCTTGTTGTAAGTTTACGGTCATTGGTTTCGGTAGTCGAACATTTTTATTCAAGATGAGGGAGTTGTAGAGGAACAATCATGACACTCACTGTTTGACTGTGAGCGGGCAGGAAGGTGAATAACGACAACAATCTCAGGGTTACTGCACACTTCATAGACGACGAAGGGGTATCTGAGGTCCTTTGCACTAACAATTCCCAAAACGGTGGAGCGACACACCACAGAGCCATGCGCAGAACATTTGCTGGAGCTTTCCAAAGAATGGAATAATGTTAACAAACTTGTTTTTCTCAGCAACTGGCTAAATCAAAAGATAGACCGGAGGTGTTTTTATTCTGTGTTCTGAAGTTCAGTTTAAAACTAAAACTGTTCTGTGAGAAACATTGATTTTAAGTGCTTTTCTTCCATCCGTCTGTGAAAATCTAAGAACAAAATTGTAAATAAATTGTGATTAATCGCGATTAATTAGTACATTTTTTTAGTCTATTGACAGCGATACTCTTTTATTTGACTCAAATCTTTCGTTTTGTGCAGACCTGAACCCATCCCTTGGCAGCATGGATTCCGAGTACAGCATGGGCTCGACTCAAAGTGACTGCAGTTTGCCAGAAGAGAGTCGAGCTCCACAGGAAGCTTTGAGCTCCACAGCCACCGGCTCCACAGCTCCAGTCTTCCTCAGCTTGAAGCCTCTTGATCCCAGCCAGCAGACACTTCAACCACAGACCCAGGATCTTCACAATCACTCATTAGTCAGTTTCAGAGAGGGGCGGAGGGCTTCAGACACCTCTCTTACACAAGGTCAGGTCTCTTTTATTGTTAAAAACGTTTCTGCATGGTGCAATTCTTTAGTTCGAAATGCTTTTGAAATATCTGTTTCTATTCACAATCACATTAGTAGCTTGATTTTAAATGTGCTTACCATCAAAATGGCTGATCTCAAGAGATGGTCAAGTCTGTGATCTGTCTTGGCCACTCAAGGACAGTCACAGAACTTTCCTGAAGCCACTCCTTTGATATCTTGGCTGACTGCTTAGGGTCATTGACCTGCTAAAAAGGAGCCATCTGCCAGCCTTAGGTCAAGACAGATCTGGAACAGATTTTCATCCAGGTGCTTTATTGTAGGGATGGCGTCGGTCAAGTGATGAGCGTTTGTAAACAAAGCTTTGTTTTGTTGCCAAAGAGTTCAATATTGCTCTGGTGCTGTCATCTTCAGACTTACCAAGTAAGGGTTTTAGTCGATACACGCAAAATTCATGAAACACACCTGATTCTACAAATTAAGCTCTCCTTGGTTTGTTTTGTCCTGAAAAAACAGGGAGGACTGCGGCCCTTCAGGAATGACTTTGCTCCCCCCTGACCTAGAGTCTGCAGGTTGAGGGTTAGTGGCTATGATGTAGAATTCCAGTTTTGTTTTTTGTGCCACTGTGGGTACCACTATCCCAAAGTGTGGTGGCAGTGTTGTGTTCTTCCACCAACCAGTTTTTCTTTCTCTGGGTGGCCTACACTAGTTGGTCTGATGCCTGTATTGTGACTGCCTGGAATTTCTGGGACTGAGGAGTATACTGTCTGAGAAGCAGGCAATCAGGTGAATGGACACCACCTGGGATTGACGGCCATCTTTTTTTGCTTGTTTTAAGTTTTTGGTGATGATTGGATCTGCTTGTGCAGATTTCCACATTTGTTCATCACACTCAATCATTTGAGGTGTTCTTTCCTCACATCTTAATTTTAAGGGCTGTACTTGTGCTTTACCCTAGCACTTTCATTCAAACTAGAATTGTGAACTTCTGGACTTCTGGGGTGGAATCAGACCTCAATCATCTTCTAGTGAAACAATCTACATAAATATGTTTGAGGCTATAAATAAAAGGAAATAAACACATTACCTAAGTTTGTTAGCCCTGGTGACTGTGTATTATCTTCTACTCATCCAAGTTTCCCTAATCAGCTCTGCTGCATCCACTGACCTATTTCGTCATGGTATTGTTTAACAGGCTTAGTGGCATTCAGACAGCACATCCAGAACCTGGCCAGAACCAAGGGCTTCCTAGAGCTGAATAAGGCACAGATGGTCTTAGGTGAAGGCGGTGGAAGCGACATGTCCTCCATCAATCCTCAGCAGCTCCTTGAGTCTCAACACCCTATAAGCCACCAGGTAGCACTCAAGACTTTAAGAGATGCTTATCTTTCTGTCACTTCCTAGACTCTTGTGCTGATCTGAATTAAACTTTCTTCAATCATTTCAGGGAGAAGAGCACCAGTGTCTGAGTGGAAGAGATGCATGGACTTTTACTGGTAAAATGCATCCTTATATGCTGTCCAGAAGACAGAGTCTGGAAACGCAGTACCTCACTCAACGATTACAGGCAAGTGCAGACACTTGTTTTAAAAAAAGAGTTTGGTTCATTCATTTGGTACAGGCCAGAAAAGTGTAGTTTGAACCGAACCGAGGTGGGTAGTGAACCGAAAGGCATAGTCGTGTCTAGAACCAGCTTGGGTCTCAGTGAGCCGGCTTTGAAATCTGTCTAGGGAGAATCTTTTCTGTGTACTGCAGACACATGTTCAGCTAGAGTTCTGACTATCACAAGATTATAGCATTACTCTGTTTTACAGAGGGCCAATCTTTTGCCAAGTGGTCTTGGAAGTGGCCAGATGTTTTGTAAAGAATCTGCACCACGCACTTTAGAGCAACAGCTTCAGGAGCACAGGTCAGGATCCTCTCCATTCAGTGTCATTCCTGAAGCGGTCCAGAAGTGTCTGATCATTTATTGTGTTGCCAGACTCCAACAGAAGAGGCTCTACCTCCAGAAGCAGTCTCAGGTACAAGCCTACTTCCACCAAATGCAGCTGGCCGAGGATGCTTACCCTACTCCACAGGAGAGCAGAGACCCTCAGAACGACAGCCCACTGCCCAGCCCACCGTTCAGTCGCACCCAAACCCTGACTCCTTTCCTGGAGGCAACCAGCGTGTCTCTGTGCTACAGCCCCAGGTCACCCGACACAAACTACACCCCATCGCTGCCTGCAGAGTCCCAGTGCGCATGGAGCCCTGCCCAGGTACTACTTGCTCCACGCAAAGTGGAGAGTCCCGCAGCAGGAACTGCCCCTGAAGGCACCTTCCTGGACTGTGAAATGATGGAGACTGTTGAGGCTCCACAGGGCTGTGTGTTGGTGAACTGATCGTGAAGGAAAGCACTCTGAGGCTGGATCTCAGGCAAAGTGTGTCCTCAGGGATGAGCATGCATCCAAGGCTAGGGGCACAAATCTGGTGTCCTCTTGATCCTGTGGTGACTATTCCAGAGACGTTTGTGCAATAGTGTCCTGATAGTATTGTTATCCTTGGTAAGCACAGAAATGTAGTGCAGCTACAATAGAGTTTCAAAATCAGTATTAAAGCAATATTCGGTTTCCATTATAGAAGTCGTACTGGTTTGTTTTATACGTATGAACAGTAGCTTTTGAGTTTTATTACTGTAGATGTACTGTGAGTTTGAAATAATAGATAATTCAGAGGAGTGTGTAAATAGTAGAATTTATCAAAGAATTAAATTCTATTTAGAAACGAGGTGATTGCCAACAAAGCTGAAGAATACTTGGCATACAGAGACAGATCCGAGCTCAGTCAGCTGTGTTGAAAGAAAATAAAGATTGGTCTTTTATCCTGAAGTATCGCTTAAAACTTTTCATCAAATGATAGACGTCCTGTTTTCATACACGTACTTATAGTTAACAGGTACAGTGCAGAAAAAGTGACCTATTGCTAAGCTCCACCCCCAAACCTTGGCAACAATCCACTAACTTTAGAGAAAAGAATTTCAGCACAGATTCTCTCAACGGCACTTTAAATGTTGATTAAGCACATCGTGAAGTTTGCGAGTTTGGATTGCACACCATTTGACCTTTTTGAGGGCAATAAACAATACATGTCAAGAAATTATTATCTGTACATACAGCATTCTATCTGCGTGTGCAAGGAATTAAACTCAACTTTGATTGGCTGATCTTTCTAAAACATTGAAATGCTAATTGTCATCCAAATTAATAGCCAATGTTCTTTTAAGAATATAATTATATTGTTGTATATGAAAATTTGCTAAAAAGATTGAAACTGCTTCCGCAGTATTTAGTTTTTTTTTATTTTTTTCTAAATCTGCTGGACTTTTCTTTCTATTGACTGGGATGGTGATGCGTGGTTCTGCTAATCTGAGAAAAACTGTTGTTTTGTGAGTTTTTAGTGTGCTGAATAACAGGATGTATACACTTCCTCCAAATATACTATATTTATTGTGCGTAAGTTTACATGTGTCATGAACGAACAAAGACTTACAATATTAAATGAATATATTCTATTTATGAGACTATTTAAACGTTACTATGAAATGTTAGAACAGTGTTATACAACAGGTGCACACGGCTGATTGCAAAGCAAAAATTGGTTCCAGAGTAGAGAAAATGACGGTTTCTAACCTGCAGTAGAAATGAAAATGGTTTCGTTTCATGCCTCATTTTCTTTGTACTGGGTTTTCTCAATGTGAACATTCCAAGTTACAGGCCCAAAACACATAATTCCCAAACTCAAACAGAACATTAAGCATTGTGCCTTTGAATTCTTGCTCCATTTGAAGAATGTCTGTTTTAACATTTACACTTTAGTTTTGTTCCTGTTTTAAAATGCAGTATGAAGCACTCTCCTCTGACAGACACCTTGAGCCAAAGTCTCCATTTAGGTTCTGTTGGGAAGTCCACTGTGTGGATTGTTCTGGATCCATCCACTGACATGTATAGCAATATTTGGAGTAGCAGATCTGATGTTTTAGTGATTGTTATTTATATAAGAAACGTTTAGGTCTAGTAGTCAGTTCTTTGACTATTGTTGATATTGATAACGCTATGTTTGGTTAGATTTGTTTTCCATGTTTAAAGATTCCTTGCATGGAGTTATGTGCTGACCTTCTTCCTTGCGGAAATAAAGAACATGCTCCATGCAAAACTAAGAAAATTTTTGCTTTTTATTTACTGTCAAAGTTAAATGATAGTGACTCACATGAAAGATTTCGTGTCTTCTGCTCTCTACGAATGTTGATTGGTGTTTGACAGGGGGCGGGCTCGAAGCAACTAAAGGCCTGTTCCAACGGGACATCATAAATCGCCCCAAGACAAACGGACTGTTTTCGCAGCACAGTGACAAATGAAAGCGGTCTATTTTGATGATGTGAAGAGAGAGCCGCTTGGTGGCGCTCATCTCACATTTTATAGCAACTTTTTTTCAGGAAAGAAATGGTTCTCCACGTTTGGACAAACAGCTCTTTGTGATCAGTCAGCAACAGTAAAAACCGTTCGACATGTGTACTTTGAATTCTCCTTGTTACTGTCGCGGTCTAGTGGACGTGGATGATTGAACCAGCGACCGTTTTGATCCCCAGTCACTCACCAGCTCCACATGGAGTCGAACGTAGGATGAGTGTTGAAACTCTCTCCCACCTGAGATAACCCTTACTGTAGTGGCCTCGACCAAGTCACCAATTTCCCCACAGCTCCCAGCAGAGCCCAAAGTCCATGTATGGGTCACTCCATACTTGGTCCTCATGTCACTTTCACTTCTTGCTCTTCTTCTTTCCTGTTTCCCCGTTTGGTGAGGTGAGGTGAGCGTCTTTCAGGGCGCAACCTCCCTCTTCAGGCAGGGGGTGTCATTGCATCAATATATCCTGGACGTTGATGAAAAGCACCCTGCTGATAAGCCATGAGGAGATTCCAGCAAATTTCAATTCAGGTCGATGTGAACAGGCGGTAAGTCAGGAATTAAAAAAAAAACAAAAATCAGGATATAGTCAGTGCAGGCTGTGGGGGTTGTGCTGCTGGTGCAGTTCGGCGAGAGGCAGGGGTACACCCTGGACAGGGCACCAGTCCATCGCAGGGCAACACACACATTCACTCACTCACACTTGAGGGGAATTTAGATTATTCAGATTTCCTAAGCGCTTGTTTTTATGATTGTGGGGGAAACTGTGGGGGAACATGCAAACTCCTCAAACCGGCAACCTTCTAACTTAAAGACCACAATGCAGTCAGTTTAGGTTTGTCTGTTTTATTATGTAGAATTTTCACATTGTAATGACCTTGTCTTTGCTTTATTTGAATTTATAAATTATATTTTATCTAAACATTTTTATTGTTGTTAACAAAACATTGCAAGTTTTTATTCTCAATATTTTTGCAGTTCTCAAAAATTTATGCAGTAAAAAATTTACCATTTCAAGATGTTATGGAATTATTGTGTAATATAATGGAAAAATATTTGTAACAAGAAAAGCGATATTAGTTTAAAATGTAGTAAAAAAATGCTCAAAAAGTCAGTTTTCTAAAGTTAATTTGCGAAAAGTGAGCAGACCGTAAGGATGATAATGCGTTAGATTTTATTTTGATCTTCCATTATCAGCTGTACTACTTTAGATTGAACTATGAACTAAAAAAAAAAACGTTTCACTGAAATGTGCCTCAGGGTTCAGCATTAGGCAGCAGTGTTGGTTAAAGCTGCTTAATTTCCCCTGATGATTCATCTGTTCAATGGCACAAACACTCGACGGTGAGTGAGTCGTGATGTTCCAGCGGTAAACCGTTCATCAGCAGACACGACTGAAGCAGCGCTGCACAATTAACAGCCTTGCCAGAACTCACGCTCAACCTTCATGCTGGTCGTGTACTGAGATGGAAACAAATCATACACCTATTTCAATTTCTCCATTAATACTATTTTAAAGTATGTTTTGAATGTAACCTTCAAACTTTCACACACGATTCGGCATTAGGATGTGTTTTGCTGGATAGAGATGGAAACATCATAAAAGCAATGGCAACTTTCTCAACCACCAACAATCTGTAAGATTTCTAGCTTCCTGATATTTAAACTGGTAATTATGGAAGGGGTACTGTCTGTTTCAAAGATCTTGAGCTTTTTCAATACCTCCACCATGACCGACACCAGAGATGTCAGAAGTGCCAAATTCCCGCAGAATAATGCTGCTTCCACCATGCTTCACTGTTATGGTATTGGTCAGATGATGAGCTTTACACCAAAATTGTTGTTTTTCAACAAACTCACAAAAAAATCTCATTTGATTGGTGGTTCTGCACTGGAGGTTTTGAATTTCATTAGGTTCTAGGAATTAGGTTCTATTTGAATAACTCAGTGGCCTATTGCTCATTTGTTATTAAATAAATTCTTGTCGCCCAAACTTTTTCAAAAATATTTTGGCAGGAAATTATTTAATTTAATTCTAATTAAGACTTGAGCATTGTAGAAAAACTGCAGCAATGATGATGTTGATCAATTATCTCTAATATTTGGGGACAGGCCATGGTTTCTTTCCTATGTACTGCTCAATTAGTAGTACCCCATCGAGGTGGACATAGCGTTTACCAGATTTGTTCTGGCCAAGAATTGCAGAAGTTTATCTACTTTGTTACATCTTATTCTGCATTTCCTCAGGATTTTACGGATGGCTCTGGTATGGCTTAGCAACACTTGCTACCAATAGCCTTTGCATTTCCACCAACTTCCAGTATTAGCTCTGAGTTTGCAAGGTTTACAAGTCACTCTAGTCACATCACTCCACCAAATTATTCTAGCTCCACTTGGTGACATCATCGTGAATATAAAGGAATGCACAACCACAAAAAAGCAAAAGAATAAATGCACAACACCGAGCAATGGAGACAGTCTTAACCAGTGTTTTGTGCCATACACTGCAATAAAACATTCACAGATTATTATCAGTGAACTCAACCACTGATCAGTCAGTGATCAACAGGATGTTGCATTACAATCTTTTCAATCACAGAAAAATAATCTCCTTCGCCAAAAATCACCTGCTTTCAAATCCTCACCCAAATTGGAACTACTGCTAAAGGATGTGGAGAGCAGAGGAAAAAAAAAAAACCCAAAAGCATGATTTGAGCCATGCCATTACTGCACACAAGTGCACAGGTGAGTGGAAAAGCGGCAGTTCACATTTTGGCCTGCCAAATATTGTCTTCTAATACCCTTGCAAATGGGACAATACCACAGTATGTGACATTCAGACAGTGGCACAGCCTCAATGGGTTGAGATCAGAGTAAAGGGTGCTTTTGTATTATCTGATCTAATATACACGGCTGTAATTCAAAGCCTGAATCAATAGAATCCACTTTGCTCTCTCTGCTTCTCGTAGAGTGCAATAACACGGAGATCGATTAGTTCTGTTCTAAGAATGTGCACCTCAATCCCTCACGGATTGGTACATTCTAATCTGTTCCCAAGCACACCTGTGTAGTGTGGAACCAAAAACACCAAATGCTGGAGGAATAAGTCTGCGAAACCAAATAAACGCTTTTACTGGAGATGTTTGTTATATTTGAAAGAAAGCAGCAGCCTTTCTACAAGCACATTCACGTGGAGCTCAGAGGATGAAACGCATCGTTGGGATTCGTCTATGAGGATCCCAGGATTGATTGTTTCACAAATAACAACTGAAGGTTTTTTTTCCTTATGCCATAACCAAACATTGATGAATTGTGGTTTCTTTTAGGGGTGTAACGGTACGCTAAAATCGTATTCGGTTCGGTACAGTGTCTTGGAGAGTTCGGTTCGGTTCATTCGGTTCGGTACAAAACAATAAGAACTTACATAATCTTTATTTTGAAAAGCTGCCAATACACAGTAGAATTCTTGCATAAAATAAATAAAAGTGACACATTTGGGTGATATTTTAAATAAATTGCACTCTTTATAAATAAAAAATAAAAAAAATGAAATACTGCAACTAGTTAGGATAGATGAACCTATCCACATTTTCTGAAGAGAGCACAGATCTGGTTATAATATCTCCAGCAGTAGAAAATGTTAGATGTGTTGCCTGCCCGATCTCCGTGGAACAATGTCAGCATACAACTTTAAATTTATCCACTCGTCTATCCCCGTTATGTATTTTAACAGAGAAGCCAAAGTGTTCCCAAACACGAGACCGTAGTGAGGTGGGAGGGTCTTCAAGCTCTGGCTTCCCTTTCGCTTTTGCCATGCCATTTTCCTACTCGCGCTTGTGCTCGTCACTCAATAGCGTCCGTGCGGAAACTCGCCTAGGAACATTGTTCCACTGCGCTTAATATCGCGCTAATATTAGATTTCTATTATTTAATAAAAATACTGAATACCGAAACGGTACGCAAGTGTACCGAACCGAACAGGCCGTACCGAAACGGTTCAATACATACCGTGAACCGTTACACCCCTAGTTTCTTTAGCATGAAAGTTGTTTGAGGAAAAATCTCAATTGCTGGTCATAAAGATTTATTTTAAAGTATCTTTTTCCATGGTGCATTTTTCACGCTAAAACGCTATAAACCCAAGGCACAATTTTTTTTTCATGAAACCCTTATAATAAACAACATTGATATTGAAATAAATCGAGTGGCTGGTTCTAGAATAGATCAGTAAAACAGTGTTAGAACCCAGTGGCAGATATTGAACTCAGTGCTCCGAACCGCAGAGTTTTCCACTGCCTGCTCGAGTGAGCCGCGTCCCACGGAAACAATTATAAAACGATTCAAAACTTTTGTGGCAGATGACCGTCACCATTTTCAGCGCCTCATGTTTTACGCTTTGCTTTGTTTAGTGGGGTTATGGGGGAAAAACAGACAAAACAGGACTCCATTACACAGTGAGTATTGTGTTTTTTGGAAAATGGATTATGGGCTTTTAAATGTGGAAAATAATAAAATACTTCAGATTGGCACTTTTTTTTTTTCCTAAATGGTTAAAAACGTTTAAACCAAACTCCTCAATGGTTCCTGGCTACACATGCTTTAAAAACAGATGGCAGACCAGTGTGAAAGCAACATATTATTACAATTATTTCTGATTGAATCAATTTGATGTGAACTATTTTTGAATATAGAGGACAAAAGCCAAACAGAATGCTTTCTCATCAAAAAAAGTTCTTCCTATTCTTATAGGGTTCAAACTAAAATTCTGGTTTCTAGATTTTTCCAGTCCTTATAGCTCATATGTTGCTGTATTGATCATGTGATTTCTGACGAAACCTCAGTGGTCGGTGACATAACACCACTACTTGAGCATCTAGAGCAAAACCTCATTTCTAGCAGATAAAGGAAGATTGGTTTTCTACTAGTGACACGCTTCCTTCAATAACCCGCTCTGCTCTTCTCCACATACAAGCAGTTGACGGATTACAAAAGCTGCACACAGCGAGTTGGGGTTACATAATGTTCTTTATTCAGTTCCCTTCTATCACGGGGAATGTGGTGATATAGAAATCTCAAAGCACATTGTAGACATTTTACACAGCATTATACTGACTGCACACAGAAGCAAACCGTCCAAGCCCAAGCCAAAAGCAATGTGGTGAGGTCAAGGTTTTAGGACCATTGGGCTTTTTCATATACTGTCGGCCTATTAGATCAGTGTGCAAGAGGCATGCAGATCATCAATTATCCACAAGTTTAAAAAAAAAGAGTGAATGTGTGCAAAGGGGTCAATGGCACAACATAGAGAAGCTAAAAAGGACCGTTCAGGAATGGCCAGTCTCTGTTAGAACAGTAAATGGAAGGAGATAGAAATGAGTCATGGTCCCTTTAAGAAGACAAGCTCTTTGAGGAGTGGAGAACTGTGTCGGAGCAGATCAGAGAAGAAACATGAAGCGAGTGCTTTACAAGGGCTTTGTCCACTAAAACCGATGTTAGACAGAGAACAAACATAGTACTGTATTTACTTTAGCGATGGCCCTTGAAAAATCATCACAAATGTGAATATAAGTGATGCTCAAAACATCTATCTTTACTCGTATTGACAAGCTTCAGTACATAGTTAGAAGGTTAGCGAATGAAAGTTTCCTTATTGACTTGAGATACTATTGTTGCGGATGAAAGAAAGGTTGTGATCACAACACACTCTAAGTTTATCCAAGCAATTTCTTACTGATGGACAGGGGGTGGGGTGGCTAGTTTCTCTAGGAACAGTCCAGGGGGGCAATCAAGGATGTCAATAAATACAGTGGAGGTCAGCTTGAGATGGGTTTTAGAGGCTGCAGGAAGATGCATTAGGCCAGGGACAGAACTGTGGGGAGAGCAGAAAGAAGAAATTAAAACCCTGCTATATTAGCAGAATTAAGTGGGGTGATGCCATATTGAAAAATCAAGCTTGGCTCAAAAGATCCCAACGCTCTGCCAGAAACGGTCCAATGGGTGCTTTCTTATAGCAAGTCCATTGAGATCAGAACGAGTAAAACCACGAGGGAAACGAGGAGCTGCAGTAAAAGCTAGAGATGCTCCGGTTGACTCGTTTGCACATGATACTACAAGAAGCATCACCAAGCATTTAAGACAAATATTATTCAAATCATTCTTAATTCTTTAAAATCAAAGCTCAGAAGCGGTAAAGATCTTTTTTGTGCTTCACATGCAGCATTAGGGATGGTTAATATGCCCCAAACACCCCTCCGTTTAGCTCCTTCACAAAAAACTTGTAGAAGATGTACAATAATCTTTCAGTATTTTTTTTTAAATGGCCCACAGTTTCTCATTAAAATAACCAAATGAAACCAACTAGATTCAAGAGGTACACTAATAAGCAGAGCACACAGGTCCTCCGTTTAGAGAAGGGATGTCAAACATGAGTCTCTCTTTGGCGAGAGAGATAGATTCAATCCAATATTGGTCTTTTTTTGCGGAAGTAGTGGCGGCCATAGTGGGGCAAAAAAAAGCCTCAAAAGAGCAGGCTTTTATTGGTTGTTCTTGTAAAAAACGGATCCAATATGGCAATGCAATTATCTTTTAAGTTGGCACCACTTGTTTGATCCGATGTGTACACATTGAAAATTCCAGTCGGTGTGTATTGGCATTAAAGACCTTTATAAATTGAGGAAAAAGGCTTTGACTGGAAATCTGGTTCTAAAACATAAAAATACATCAACTGTTAATAGGAATTATTAAAGAATGAATCGATAAAGATAATCAATGGATTATTCTATAAGATTTGACACCCCTGTTTTAGAGTATCTTCGGTGTCCCGTGTGAGTGACACTTTTAATCTGCAGTCAATATTTCACAAAACAGATTGTAGTTGAAACATATTGTGTAGCACAGGAAGAATTTTGGGGAGCACCGTTTTGGGTTCATGCGTTTAGGTAAATGTTGCGATGAATGAGGTGCAAGCCTTCTACAGCAACAAGTGTATTGCAGGCAATGAAATGTCACATTATTACTATGCAAGATTTCATGATCATTGGGACTTGTGTAAAAACAATTGATGTAAACCTTTAAAAAAACTTTCCTGCAACAAATTGACCCTTAATTTCTGTATTTGAGAAACATCTTCAAATATCCTACTCTACTTATAATACTTTGACAATTAGGAACTCTTTTCAAATCATTGGATTTTGTGTATTTGTTCTTTAAATTAAATTTAGTATTTACCACAGAAGTTTTCAAGCTTATATTTCTTCAGATTCAATAATTCAGCCCCAAGTAATTTATAATCAATAATAAAATCCCAAGTTGTGAGATTTATTTTATGAAGAAAAAAAAAACAAAAACACTTTTTATCCCAGTCTGTCAATTTAATTTCTTGGGAGAAAAGGAAGTTGAAATTGGGCAAAAAACGGCAGAAAGATAATACCCCCCTCAAAAGATAATTCATGAAATAAACATCTCAAAGCAGCACTTGCCAATATATTTAAAAAAAAATGTATACCAGATGGCGAGGTTTTTATAAAATACTAACTGGATCGTCCTTTAGACACAGATGCAGTGAAACTTACCACTGATAGCCTCTTGGGCAAAGTATTTAACATCCATGTCTTGATCCGTGGCCAGTTTTTCCAGCACTGGTTTCACCTCAGCCTGCAGACAACTGTAACCAGAGCAGAAGAGATATACATACCGTAAGCATGTCACAAGAAAATGGTTTTATTCATGGATAAAAGGGAATGACCACATACCTGCTGTCCAGAACAGGTCCAATCTTCTGAAGAGACTTGGCCACATTAAAGCGGACATTGGCAACTTGGTCATTCGACATCTTCAGGACTACAGGGAGCATGTGTTTTGTGGTAATGTCTTGTCCACACACTTCAGACAGAGCCTATAACAGACCGTTAGATATATCAGTGCTGCTTTTACCAGAGTTGATTTCACCAACCCAATCCCCGCCAACCTTTACTCTAAAAAAAAAAAAAAAAAGATTTTTTTTCCATCCCACATCATGGATCTGAATGACGGCAGTTTTCCAATTATTTGGTCCTCCTTTAGTGCTCAACATAGTTAAAGTGAAACGTGAGATCAGCACAACAAAATAGACTAGACCTCAAAATTTATGAGACGAAAAAGCACTTCACTGATTGGGTATTTGCTTGCTAGGAGGTATTTCTGCTAAAGGATGCAGAAAAAAACAGTTAAATATTATACCAAAGTCACCATAGTTTAATTGGCAATTACCGTACTTTCACGACTATAAAGCGTCCTATAGTGCAGTGCACCCTATGTCTTTTTTTTCTCTTTATATGCAGTCTATGGTGCGTTGTTATTGTAAAGGGGACGTAGTAGAGGACACCATGAGAACGTTAAAGGGGCAAGTGTGGGTGTGGATTGTATATAAAAGAACGGGTGTGGTTATGCAGAACATAGTTTTTTTAACAACCCTGAAAATGGCAAAGAGACACGCTTATGAAGCACAGTTTAAACTGAAGGCCATCAGCTACGCGGAGGAACATGGAAATTGAGCAGCCGCTAGAGAATTTAAGATTAATAAATCAATGGTTCGCAAGTGGAGGAAGCTGAAAAACGAGCTCCGACAGGTTAAGAAGATGCAGCCGAGTTTCCGCGGACATAAGGCAAGGTGGCCCGAGTTGGAGGAAAGACTGGAGCAGTGGATCATCGAGCAAAGAACGAGTGGGAGAAGCGTTTCGACGATCACCATTCGACTTAAAGCAGCCACCCTAGCAGAAGAAATGAAAATTGAACATTTCAAAGGAGGTCTGTCTTGGTGCTTTCGTTTCATGAAACGGTGCCATTTTTCCATCCGGACCAGGACTACGATAGCGCAGCAATGTCCAGCGGATTATAATGAAAAGCTGGCCATCTTCCGCAGCAAACACCATGAGAACGTTAAAGGGGGAAGTGTGGCCGTGGCTTGTATATAAAACCTGCGCCCTATAATCCAGTGCGCCTTATGTGTGTCATAAATAAGGTGATGGCTCACATTACTGGAGACTGCGCCTTTTAGTACGGTGCACCTTATGGTCGTGAAAATACGGTAATTTTTTAATGATTTTGTAAAAATGTAAATTTATAAACCTCAACTCTTATGGTACAAATACAATATGTTTACACCAGCTTTAAAGAATAATAAACGTCCTGTGCTGTGGCCTAGCAGCTAGCATGCAGGATATATGTGTGGTTGTGCACAAGTTCGAGCACCAAGCCTGTTATCCTTCCCATATCAACCCATTCTCCCTCCTAAGATAACTCCCTTGTCATGGATGAGGTTTTGGAATCTGATTTGATGGAGTGTTTCGAGGTTATGGTCTTTTTAAGAGGGGCTATGGAGCTCACATTTGTACCTGTATAATATATATAATATAACTTAATAGATGTTAGTCTTGGCATTAAATTCACAAAGTATACTTAACCATTTAAAAACCCATGTGCATTTCTTTGCAACACAGCAGAATTATTCCAATGCATCAAGCTTTAACTTACATTAATACAGAAGAGGGTGGTCATCCTGTGCAAGTAGTTGGGGTCATTAGCCATGCCCAGCACTTTAGGAACAATGGTGTTCTGTGCCCACTCTGCTCCAAACTTCTCCACCAGCTTCATCAGATTACAGGTAGCCGCCTCTCTGATAGCATAGACTTGGGATCACAGATACCAACCACATGTTAGACTCAAACATTTTAAATCTGTATCAGAAACAGGGTTTAAAAACATTTAGTCTTTCAGCCTATAACATGGTATCTACAGGTTTCTAATAGAAAAGATTCTGATTAGGTAAAATGCCTTCACACCCATGTTTTTGTGGTCTGCACACAAGAGGGGTGTGGTCTGCAGATATATAATGAAAGAAGTGTTGAGAAAACACTGTCTGCAGGACTGCTCTGACACTTCTCAACTTCTCTGGTTGTGCTCCTAACTGTTATCGATGATCAGAGATCACAAGCAATGGTGGTAGTGAAACAAGGCTGTTAATGTTCAAGTGTTGCATCACATGGGAACCAGGAATGGTCAAAATAAACCCAAAAAAATAAACATTTTTAAAAAAAGGTTTAACATTTTTTTAAACCTTTGGCAACCCTGTTGTGTCAAAACTAAGGATGGAGTCTCTAATAGGCAAAAATGGTAGAACACAGATTTTGCATTTCTGGTTTTACTTATTAGCTTTGTCTAAAACAGAGAAGCAATGAAAAATGCTTGAAGCTGCTCAGATGCACAGAAGAATGGACAATATAATGATTTATATTATATTCCGCAAGTAGCTCAGGCTATAAGTGGCAGAGACTGCCTGCGGCAAGGTGCTTTGACAGCAAACAATACAAGTTCATTTTCAAGATCTTTAAAAGATCCCAGTTTAAAGACTTCCTGCAAACATCCTATATAAACAAAACATTTGAAACGGCAAATTGGTAGACCAAGCAGAACATTATATACTGTGCAAATTATGAATAATGTGAAAAGATATAACCCACCATGATCAACAAGCCACGCCATACACAGAGAATTGAGTTTTTCATCAAAGAACTCTACACCCTGCAAATGGAGGAAAAATGTATGATTAAATGCAGCAGAACATCACTGAACGCAACATAAATGACCTTTCAAGAAACAGGGGTAACTTTACATTAATGAGACTCTATTATTATGATAAAATATACTACTATATTGAGGTTTGGCACGTACCAGCTGTCCAGCCAGAAGTGGCATGTACTCAATGATTGCCAGTCGAACTCGCCATTTGGCATCTTCAGCCAACTCCACAATAGCCGGAAGCAGAGATTGGGAGAGCTGCCGGATACCAATCACCTCATTCACACAATCCAAATTAGAGATGATGTTGAGCCGAACCTCTGGGCACTACAAGAAAGTTGGTGAAAGAAGGAAAAAAAAAAACCAGGGGGGTTGTGTTAATTGACGTTTAAAGCGCACAGAACTACTTCTGAATATCCACATGCTGTTTATCCGTCCCCAGAACCAGAGAGTATTTTATTTATTATTTATTTCAAGAATTGACCACCATGGAAACGTCCCGTCTTAAAAGCAAAACCAATAGATGCTGTGGTTCGGCAACTGCCTTTGTTCAATTTATCTTGCTAAGTGTTTGACTGACAGCTGTTCAAAGAATTCTACCAAGCAGCTTCAAGATGAGGGATCATAATACGAATGGCAGTAAACAACAAAAAGCTCCAGCCAATAAAGAGATGAGAGGTGAGATCACGTACCACACTCATCCCTTACTTCAATGCTGTCTGATTTCCACTAAAAGGCTAGCATTAGCAAAGACACACCTCCACAGGATCAAAGAGTGCATTTGCAGCGGAGTGTCATCTGTGACTGGAGCATGACGCATGTTACCTAAGCCAGACCTGTGCTTTGTCTGCTCTTAATCACATGTACATCTGTGAGCAAGCACGCACACAAACAAACATTAGGCTTACCTCATCCTTGAGCTGGGCCAGGAACAGGGGAAGCAGGTGTTCAATGGTGTTGTCTTTTCCCAAGATGGTGGAGAGGCCCATAATGACTGATGCCAGCGCTGACTTCACATGCTGATTAGTGTCTGAGACAAGTTCCTATTACATACAGAACAAAAGGGTCATAAAAAAAAACGTACATTCCAAACTCAACAGCCAGAAAAGTATATGAAGTTTTGTATTTTTTTTTAATTGTTTATAATGAATGAAAAAGATTATTTTTACGGCAAATCTGAGCTCTTTCTGGAATAGATAAATTGACAGCAAGTTAATCAATAAGACATAAAAACAATAGCCGTCATGTGACTAATGCAAACAATTCACAAATGTAACTACTTCTCCCCATAAAAAAAAAAGAAAATTACAGTAAGTAGGATTATTATAAAGGAGTTGTCCGTGTTCTCATTTAGTCAAAAATCTTGTCAAACATCACAAAATAAAACCTTGAAGAGAAATCAGGTAAACTGCTAAATACATTTTTGGCTACAAATATTTTTTATTTGACTGCCACAAGCATAGCAAATCTATTTTTGTCATGGTTTAGTTCATTCATCCTTGCTGTTTTCAATTTAGCCCCTTCCATCTCCAACACATTCTGCCCCTACCCCTTCATTTTTGCATTCTTGTAAGGGAGTATCCCAAAATCATTTTTGGACCAAGGGTGAGGGCCATATAGCACCATAACAGAAATGTAAATCATAAAAACACTTGTTTTACAGAAATATTGTGCCATCATTATCAGGAAATAAAATTATCAAAAGGCTTGTTTTTTTATTGTGTTTTTTTGCACCAAAGCAGCATATTAAACCAGAGCAAATAGCAATCCCAGTAGCAGTACATAAATGATCAATAGACTTGACAAATATACTTCTGGGTCTATCAGGAGAGAATTATCCTTAAAAGGTTTCACAGAAATTGGCAAAACAATAGTTTCACTGCTATTGTGAAAAAAAGCACATACTGAGGCAATTAAAAAACTGGAAGGGCATTAGTTAAAGTTAAGAAACACATAAAAAATATCTTCAACTTTCATGAAAAGAGGTGTAAGCTATTCCCAGTCAACTGCATTAAAGTAGAGATGTTCCGATACCATTTTTTCCCCTCCCGATACCAATCCCGATACTTGGGCTCAGGGTATCGGCCGATACAGAGTACGGATCCGATACCTGGGTGTGTCTCTGTATATACAGCTGTAGATACTACTAGAGCTGTATTAATTAACATTTTATGCATTTTATAATTTAAAATTAATTATTTTATGCTGTGCTTCAGATATACTCAATATACCTATCTTTGAAATGTGGATACAAGAGAGTGGCAACTGCATACAAGGGCTCTTCATTGATGGTTGCGAATTGTTTCTTGACGGCCTCAAGATGGGTGTTTTTCATTGTTTTTAAACCAATGTCCTCCTGGCTCTCCCAAGCAAGTAGCCATTTTAGAACTGTAACTGAGGGGATCAGTACACTACACGCTAGAGACGAGGTGGAGGAGCTAATCTGTTTATTCATGGCTTTTTTCATGTTGGTTGCGTTGTCACGTTGGGATTTAGAAATATTCCACTTCACAAGCATTCCCTCGATTGATTCAGCTATGGACACATGCTAGCCGCGAAACTCGTTAGCGTGCAGCACTGCACTTTGAAGAGTAAAAGACTCAGCGTACTGTTAAGCTCAGTAAAGACCGCGGGATTCGAGTAGCAGCTCCAGATGTGAGTAGTGAAGCTGATAGTTCACACGTCCTTTAGTTTACATGAAATGTGTTCGCGCACTGTCTCATATAATTTAGGAAGCGCTGTTTCGGAGATATATTCGCGACCAGCCAAACTGTACCGGGGCTCCAAATGTTCAATTAAGCGGCGAAAGCCCACGTTTTTGACCACTGACAGTGGCTGCTCATCCAGTACAATAAACTCGATAATCTTGTCGGTTATCTTTATTGCTCGTTGGCTGTCTTGTGTAAACTTTTCTCTTTGTTTGAATTAAGCTTCCAATGTTTGTTGCGTCTGGTCCTTCTTGGTTGCTTGTGGCAACACGACACAACTTCCTGTGTTTGAATTATGAGCAGCACTTTGCAGCGATAAGCAAAGCTAGCGGGCATAACTAGGTTATGTTTATGAAAATGGTATCGGATCGGTACGTGGACTCAAATATTCGCCGATACCGATGCCCGATTTTTTTGTGGTATCGGCAGCATTTTTGATACTGGTATCGGAATCGGAACAACTCTACATTAGAGGCTGATGGGAAATATATCAGTGGTGTGAACAAATCATTGTATCTTACATCTAAAACAACAAACACAGCATGTGTGTGACCTGGTGCCAAAAAGTGTTCTAGTGCTGCTGCAGACAGTGGGTCAGGATACAGATACAATGACACTGGTAATCTGATCCCATTTAAGTCTTAGATGCTTAGAGAACGTCTGCTGACTCAAGAGTTATCTGCAAACAGATCTAGGACTTGAACTTCACGTTTGTGTTTGTTCAGAGAGTTGTAAAAACTCATCAGCCTGAAAAGATTGTAAAGCCTGCAGTCAAGTGTAAACTGAAAAACGCGATTACCTTAACGCAGGGCAGAATGTGTGTCATGATGATGGTCTCTCTGCTGTCCTCTGGTAAATTTTCACAGAACTCTGAAATGTAAACAAATGGGAACTTCAATCACCCTTTAATTTTATTATATTCATCGTTGTTTCGAAGGATGAAGAGTATTTAAATTTTTAAACTCTGGAAAGTGTGAAAAAGAGTGGAAAAGGTATATAAGGTTTATAGTTTCCATCAATAAGTCATACACTTTTTTGATCGTCTGCTCCAGGAGCAGCATATAGCTCATTGTGTTAGCATGTATGCTATATGCTCGATTTTTTGTTGCTAATGAAATCAGCTGTTTGCAGCTCTGAGCAATTTTTTAAGTGATAATCCAACAGTTTGCTTCTTGAGACCTTACCAAACAAAATACTTTGCAACAAAATAGCAAACAACTCTTTATATATCGGTAAAGATATCTATGGCTGAACATGAAAAATGACTCAGTTTTGATATTCTGTTCAGTCATGTGGCAATATAAAAGGAATTGCTTGTAAAAAAAAAACAAAAAACAAAAAAAAAACATAGAAACATTTCTTTTAATCTCTTTTGAGGATGTTTTAGAAAAAATATTTAGATTTACATGAGTCACAAAAAACACAAACCTCAGTTTTGCAGGTAGGAGAATCAAGCTATGGAAAAGGTTTTCTTGCCATTTAGGAATGTTTTATAAGCTCAGAGTGATTAGTATAAAGAAAAATAAAACTTTTTACTAATACCTTGTTACGTGAAGACTTTCCTTACTCTTGAAATTTTAAAGAAATAAAACAGCCTCTGCAATTTATAGTGAATTATTAACTAAACATTATTTTTTCAGTGGTTCATGACTAATAAAAACTATATCTATAATAACATTGTTAATCCTAAAGTTGAAGAAAATCCAACTAAAATGCCTTTTTCAAAAAGTTTCTTGGTAACACAGATAATTTATAGTAAACAACTTTAATCAGGTGTTTAAAACATGTTTAAGTGTCTGCTTTAAAATGAGACTTCATTTGTGTTTGTCCTATTTCCAGAGCACAGGAGGATAAATACACAAGTTAGACACAATTATTACAATTTATGCCCAGGATGCAATGTCAAGTAAAGATGGCATAACACGTAGAGCTGTAACGGTACGTGATATGAAACCGAAATCGCGATACTCAGATCCACGATCCTGTGTCGCGGTGTGATAAGGGAGAATCGCGACACACCCCGTGACTACCTGTCCAATCATGTGACGTCTGCCTGCAAAAGTTGAGCTAGTTGAAGAAAAATGTGAGGAAACATGGCAACCAACCCAGAGATTGCGGACCCTCCCTCCCCATTTAAGTCAGCAGTATGGCAACATTTCGGCTACCCAGTGGAGATAAAGGATGGCAATCGTGTAGTCGACAAGACCCACACAATTTGCCGTAAGTGCTTTAAGAAGCTTCCCCAAGTGACGGGCAACACAACCAACATGCGGATGCATATCCTACGGCACCATCCAGAAATCAATTTAGCTGCAGCACAGAAAACAACCCAGCAGCAGCCTACACTACCTAGTTTCTTCCAAGCAAAATTTCCAGCGAATTCAGATCGAGCACAGAAAATTACAAATGCAATTTTTATGGCACTGGATATGCGACCATTTTCAGTTGCGATAACGAGGGGTTCAAGTATTTAAGTGTGGTCGAGCCCCGTTATGCATTACCAAGCCGGGCGCATTTCTCGCAAAGTGTGCTACCAAAACTTCAAGAGAAAACGAAGGGTTGAGTACTGCTGAATCTATTGCAATTACCACAGATGGATGGACGTCCCGTGCCACAGACAGCTACGTGACCATAACCGCACACTATATTACGGGCGATTGGCAAATAGCAAACCACGTCCTCCAAACACGCCCGGTGTATGAGAGCCATACAAGCGACCATTTATCGGGAATACTTAAACAGGCTGTGATAGATTGGAAGATCAGCAGATCAAACATCCCCGTTCCCGTGACAAGACAACGCCAGAAACATTGCTAATGCTGTCGAAGCGGCCGGTTTTTACCGCATATACGATGCTTTGCTCACACTGTTAATCTGGCTGCGCAGATGCTCGAATCATCTCCACAATGGAGTTCCACAATTTAGTTCTGTTTGTTTTTCAACAGTATTTTGTTACAAAGAAAACAGAAGTGTTATAGCTTTGACTTTTTTTATTTATTTTATATATGGCTATTTATATTGTTAATAATTTGCATAGTTAATCTTGTTCTTTGGTGTTCAGTTTAAAAAGATTATTTAAATGTTATTTAATAAAAAATATTGTTTTAAAAATTGTCCCCCCCCCCACACACACACACAAAAAAAAAAAATCGTGATACGAACCGAATCGTGGGTTTGGTGTATCGTTACAGCCCTAATAACACGGGAAGTGCATGTCAAGTTAAATTTGCAGTTTATTAAAAGATTCAGCTAGCTTTAAATAATAAAAGAAGTCGTCAAAATGTCACTTGTGTTTTGCAAAACTTTCTCCTCTCACCTTTGACTTTATTTGCTGCGGCAGCACGAACCTCAGCTTCACAATCTTTCAGAAGGTTCTGGAAAGCTGGCACCAGGTCATTCTTTGTGATTTCAGGACCCACGGCCTTCTGCAGCTGTAAATTTTACAGAGGTAATCATTTTATATTTACATTATTTCAGCATCTTGTACATAGACTGTGTCCTTGTCAGCATCAATTCTAAAACAGCTCAAAAGGTCATCCTTTCCTTTTAACCACAACCCTATTTCTAGAAATTCACATTACTGTATTTAGTATTTCCTCTAAACTATCTGACAGTTGGTGTCGCAGATTAATTCCAAATTATCTGATGAAACAACCACATAAAATGTAAAAGAACAAAAACAAGGTCAATCTAAGCAACAGGATTATAGAAAGCAGTAAACTGTTCTGAAGAGTTGCCCTGAAACGGTGGATCCAGCTGTTACACCTCCCTATGTGGTACATTCTAGGTAAACAGGCTTCCATGAAGCTTATATAACATTTAATGCTTTTATGTTCATGATTATTTACACTGTAGACATCAAAACTATGACTTGACAAGGTTGGAATGATGAAATACCTCCAAATTATTATTTTTTTCTCTTCACTTGGCTCTGATTGCAGTTCGCTTGACCTAATGGTGAGCTTAGGAAGTCTTGAATGAGTTCCCAGAGATTGCCTTCACCCTGTATTTTATTTCATTCAAAACCATCTCTGTTGGGTTTAAGTCAGTTGAGTGTGGAGGCCAGGTCGGCTAACGTAGCACCCCATTACTCTCGTTCTGAGACCACCCCCGGCCTGGAGGCGTGTTTGAACTATTGGGAACAAGATGGATAGGAATAGTGGAATTGGCACCACAAGATGGATAGGCTTGGCACCACAGTGGAAAGCATGCATGCAGTGTAGCGGGTTTGGCAAGAGAAACACAGACACACTGGTACTGTTAAATGCCGCACAGGGCATTTTAGTAACGATGCTCAAATTTTTTTCATCCGCTTTCGATGTGGTCTAGAATTCGGGTGATCCTCTCTCACCTGCCCAAATAGACCGAACTAAAAGGAAAAACGAACTCGAATGAATCTAACTAAACAAGTAAGGTGTGATGGCACCCTTAATCACAGGGGCGCTAATGTGACCATACAAACCAGCCAGAAAGAACGCTGCGTCAGTTTTCAAGAAACGCCTTTTTCTGCAGTGCATCAAACACTGTGATCAGCTCGTTTGGTCACATGTCTTCAGCCGTGAAAGGCAGCTTTAGGCGGCACTCAAGAACAAAACGAGGAGCAGAAGAAAAGCTGGGTCACTATCTGCAGCAGCATCCAGTCTTTGTTGAGTTCAGCAACAGAGGATTTCATACTGCATAATTCGACACAGAATCACAGAACGTTGTGTTCTCAAACTGCGTCTCACAACCAAGTACAAAGATTTCAAAACAGAGGTCATGTGTGCCCTGTGACCTGTCCAGGGTTTAACACCTCTCGCCCGATGATTCTAGCCATAAACTCAAAATTGGGGCTAAAATCGTGCCGTATGAAAACCGGGTTTAAAGAGAAGTGGTTCGTTTTCCAGAAAACAAATAGTTTCGGTTTAGTTTTCCAAAAGGTATATGAGATAAGAAAGGTCTCGTGGGAAATATTTTGCTCCAAGATACGGAAAAAAAAAAACATACTTCCGGGTCTTGGCGCTTCATTCTCCCATTGCAGACAGTGCTAATGGGGGCTGAAACACTTTAAATCAGTTTTAACTTGAGCAAAACATTATGTATAGATCACCGATAATGTACTATAACATACCTTAGAGTCAAGGTGTTGTACATAAAATAACCGTCTACTGTCTACACGTGTGCTTGAAACCATGTTGGTGTTTGTTGATCTTGAAATATGGAAATAACTTTCAACCATAGTGCCGTAATGTCTTTAATCACCCGTTCCAACTCCTCCGACAAATCGCTTCACTCAAGGTAAGGTTTTACATTTGTCTACATATTACATTTTTTGCATATGTTTTATTATCCTCTATTACATTAACATCGTGTAGATTTAAGGATTGAAGAATCAGTTCTCTTTTTTTTTCTCAGTATACTGTTGTTTTTGAGAGCCACTGCACGAATTAAGAATTTTACATGTAAAACTTGTTGCGAGATACGAAAGCCAACCTGGAACGTATTAATTTCAAATCTCGGGGTACCACTGTACTTATGAAAAACAACAAGGTAGAATTAAAATTAAGCTCGTCAAGATCATGAAATGGTAAAGCTCTAGACACATTTAAAACAAACAAAAAAAAAGCTTTTTCCAATAACTGTGCATAAGTCACTTACATCAGAGAACTTGTCTGCAACCATGTAGCGAACCCTCCAGGATTTGTCTTCCGCTGCCTGGCGCAGAGTGGGCATCACCAGAGCTTCCAGGTCCTCTTGAGGCAACAGGGTGGCGATGCTGACGCCAGCCTCCACAGCCAGGAGACGCACAGAGTCCTAGAGCAATTAAATTGTTAGCAAAATAAATAACTGAGAAAGAGGGTCTTACAGTTAAAATACAGACCTGCTCATCAGATGCCAATGCGGTGAAAAGCGAAATGATGTCACTTTTGACATATTCCAGCTCCAAGACTTTGGCAAATTCACCCAGCTTGGAGGCAGCTGCACGGCGCACCATAGGAGTGTCGTCAGAGCAGAGTGTACGAAAGTGCCTGAGGGGAGTTGGTAAATAAGTGTTCATTCACTAATTGCTCGCAATAACCAAGCAGCAGCCTCCCACTATCCCTTCAGATGCTTAATAAGACGCGTCTGGGACGGTCATTCTACAACTGAACCCTTGAGGCCGGTCCCAAGAGTGAGCAGATTTCCTTTAATAACAATGATAAAAAGGTTCAACTTTACATTAGAGTAAAACCCATTAAACACCTGGTAATTTTAATTCATATAACAAAAATAAGACCTTTGTGATAACCATGAGGGTGAATTACTTTATTAGTTATTGTTATTAATTCTTGTTTTATGCTATACTAAGACAAACTTTCACCACCAGGGCTCTAGAGTGCGACCTAATTTCTCAACGGTGCGACTAAAAAAAAACATCAAAGGTTGCACCGGTGCGACCTGTCGTTTGAGGGGAAAAAACGAAACTCTGTGAGTCTCCCTGTTGTTCAACAACAGACACACATTAGGCCCATATCGTGGTCTAAACCAATCAGAGATAGTGAAGAGCGTATCCCGCCCCACCCCCCCTCTGATTGGCCGTGGTCCAGATATTCCTGTATGTGTGTGAACGTACGTTTGAAAATGCACGTGATACAGTCAGACAGAGAGAGGTGAGTCCATCAGGTAAACAGTGGATGTAGCCGTGGATTATGAGAGAAGATGAAAAGAACAATTGACAGATTTTTCATTAAGAAAGATAAGTTAGGGCCTGATCGTGAAAATCATAGCCAATGCTCTGACACGGAGCCATCAACCTCCCTTGTGACTGGCTCTAATACATTTAGAATTGAAACTATAAACTTCAGAATTTTCTATAAAACACATAACATGCCGCGATAAATGCACCGCTCAAGTGTCCCCTCTCCCCGCTGCCTTTCAGCTTCAGGCAGCTGCAAACAGATCATCAGACGAGGCCGAGATGAGAATTAAGTTTTACGTTGCCTACAATATTGCAAAAGAAGAACTCCCCTTCACTAAATTCAAGTCCGAAATAATTCTTATGAAGAAAAATGGCTTGAACGTTACCCCGACGTACAGCAATGATGTCGCGCGCACCCAATTTATAAGAGTCATCGCAGATACATTGAAAAAAAAGACGTCTGTGCAAATTGTGAACAGTGCGTACATGGAATTCCTGATCGACGGAGACACATATATCGCCACAAAGGAATGCATCATTGTGTACAGTCGTATCTTGCGGAAAGGAAGACCGATGAATATATTATTGAACACAGTGAGGTCGAGCATGCTCATGCCCAAGGTAAGCCATGTCATGTTATGGAGCCTATGTCAATAATATGCCGACCGTCTCGTTACTGCATTAACCATAATATCCTGATACTTAAAAATGAAAAAATAAATAAATAGGCTGCATTATAAACTCTTGATCTGGGTAGTAAATGGTATTATCGTTTTTATTTGTTTAATTAGGAACTAATGCTGCTTCAAAGAAAGCATTTGTTGCTCTTGGGGACCAAAATCAGTTTAAAGTTTAAATTTCAGCTCAGTAAAGCACTTTAAACACTTTTTCAGTAAGTTTTAGTTACCTTTCTTGTAGAATTATGCTTCAAATTAAGAACGTTATTTTGACCAGGTTGTTAGTTAATCATTTACAAGTCAATATTGTCTATATGGACAGTGATTTAAAAAAAAAATAAATAAATAGATAACTAAAAAAAGTGAACTTGTGAAAATGGGATGTTAAATGTGATGCGGTTCAAATTTGGGTGCACCTAACTTTTGTGCTGGTGCACCTAAGAAAAAAATTTAGGCGCACAGTCTAGAGCCCTGACCACTCAGGCATCTTTGTTATCCCCATGTCCCACACTTTTTGCCCAAGTAGATTTACTTGATTATGACATCAATGGGTGACTGTGCCCAATTTTAGCCCTCAAGACATGGATATTACGTCCATAGCTTATACAGGACATGCTAAGAACATGTCAATTGTTTTTAATCTAACTAGAAAATATAAAGTATGCGATGCATTAAACATAAATTAAACTGACACATTTTTTAAACTGATTTTACAATTAAAGGTTTCTAAATATCGTCACACAACATAAAAGTTTTGGGAACATTAACTTGGCACCAAGCATTTCCTTTTGCCAATTCCATTTTTCAAGCTGAAACAAGTCTGAAGAATAACAATGCAGCTTGTTGCTGTCAATTAAATTCTTTAAAGCATCCGACAACTTTGTTCCTGTCAAAAGTTTTTCTGAGGAAAACAAAATAAACAAACACCATGACAAACAAATAACAGATATCTGACGATTTTCAGTGTGCCATTGGTGTGTTTCCTGTAATACCCAAAGTAAATTGAGCAACGTTGTTTAACCAGCTAGCTAACGATAGCATATCTCCTTAACTTAAGGCATAAAATAGCTGTTAACAACATAAACCAAGTATGCCGGCTAAGAAATAAAATAATGAAAACACAAATACTGCTTCACTAAAACCTGTTCACTTTCCAGCACGTTAGCCAGCTAAACAAAAGGTGTCCAGTAACTAATCAGTAGAAAAGGTACTTTCCCCCTCACCCTTCCCCAATCCCTTATCCACTCCCCCTTTCAGTCCAACGCCGTCTTGTCTTGACACAACTAATGTAAACTGACTCGTGGGAACCACAACTTTCCAAATTTACATACATTCCACGCTCCAATCCAGAGAAGAACACCACACCAGGGGTTTTACTCCCCTGGGGAAAGCAAAACTGTCCAACTCAACAAAGCATTTACTCTCCCATGTGATGGCCTTTGAGCGGGACCAGACAAGGTCAAAAATTAAAAAAAGAAGAAGAAGAAGAAGAAGAAAAGGTATAATGTTAAACAAGGCAGTGTCATACTGATCTGTATTGTCTAGTTTCTTGTAATTGTTGTATTGTAAACTGTTATTGCAGCAACAAAGCTATTCTGCCACTACACTGTTGAACACGTGTGACTGCAGTTTTGAACTACTACAGCCCAATCTTGCTTTGGGTTTTTTAACAGACAGAACGAATGGGCATCCGCTCAAATTCTTATTTGTAAACTTAACCCCAAATTCTGTTCAGCAGAAGACTGTGCAAATGAATCAGGAAAGGATATGATATCGTCCTAACGTTCACATTAAAAAGAGACACTTATTTCAATTTGGAATAAACGTAAGTGGCAAGATTGTGTATTTGGAGCAGATTCCTGCAATCCACCCTCTACATTTCAGACTGGACAATGTCACATTGGCCATTTTTTTGGGATTGATTACTCCCCAGTAGGAAAAGATGAAGCGTGTGCTCACACCCTCACTCACAAGTCCACCTCATTCCTGCAAACAACTTGTTTAACATTTAAGCAACATAACAGGCAGACAACATAGCTACTTACTGGCGGATCTCAGCCTTGACTGTGCTGGAGACTCTTGGGTAGCAGACGCTAAAAAGACCACAAGCAGATGTGCGTGACGTGAACCAGTCGCCGCTGGCTAATCGCTTCACTAGCGGCTCAAAGTGCACTTCCAAGTCAACTGGTGAATGTTCATGGGAGATCTTCCGCAAGGACTCCACAGCCTTGTCTCGCACGACCGTCTCTTCAACTGTAGCCAGACTCTCCAGAGGAGGCTAAAACCCCAAGATCACGTCACAAATTAACCATCAGAAAATGTCAGTTCCAAAATATAAGATTTGTGTCAACCAGAGCACTTACAAGGAGGCAATGCACATACTCAGGGCCTCCAACCAGCATGGTGAAGTTACCCAACTGTTCAGCAAGGGCAAGAAGTACTTCATCTTCATCATATATAGTATCTGATAAAACACAACAGAAAGAATTTATAACGAGAATAAGTTGAACAGGCTTTACTGCGACATAGTTAAATAGTTTAAAACCTTACCAGTGAGGAAGGGTAGAAGTTCAGTTCGCGTCCTCTCAACCCCCAGAGCTAAGGCAATGGTGGAGAGTTTCTTAATGCTGTTAAGCCGTAACTAAGAGAAGAAGCCCCCAGAACATATTAAAGACATGCAATAAACCAGCATACAATTTTTTTTATATTACTTTGTATTTACTATATTTAACAACAGATAAAAAACAAAATAAAACTCAAAACTGTTCACTCTGAATAGAATCATAAAATTTTGGTTCCTCTAAATATATCGGTCCATTGTTGGTTCAGGTGGGGGAAAAAAAACAGGTAATCAAATAATTTTTTTATTTTTCAAATATTTTTGAAAAATCTGTTAACAAATAATTTGTTTGGCAAACTAATTCCTTTTTTAATTACACATGTAAGAAGAACAGGGTACACACTGATGGCCTGTTCACATCAACCCAAATTGGGATTTGCACGAATCTTCTCAGCAGGGTGCTCTCCGACAAACCCTCACTGCACCAAACGGGGAAACGAGAAAGAAGAGCAACAAAAAGACGGCAACAGAGGAGAATTCAAAGTACACATAATAAAACAAATCATGGATGTCGCACGATTTATACTGTTGGCGACAGATCAGAAGAAGCTATTTGTTAAAACTGTGAAGATAAAAAAGAGGGTTTGTGGAGAGCCATCCCTGTTTCCTGTACAAAGTCTTAATGAAAATGTGAGATGAGATTTTACCTTTAAACATAAAAAAATAAAGGTCACCTAATGCCTAACTTAAACTTGGTTAAAAAAAATCTTAGGTAGTTTCAGAAAGTTAAACATTTCCACATTCAATCCTGGTTTTACACCATATGCCAAAATACCAAACTCAAAGGTCCAGAGAATGACAACTGATTAAAAAAGATGTTTGACCAGAAGAATAATTTTTTTTTTCATATTTTGCCAGTTTACATTATAATGTAGTTTCCCCTTAAACATGGTCATTATTTCGTAAATCATCCCGTTTAAAAAAAATACATAAAAGAAATTTGGGATCCTTTTCATGGGCATGGTCCTGTGACACTGAAAATAATTTCAGATAGTAAACCGTAATGTTGCATAAATATGCGTTTTTAGATCACCATACAAGTTACATGACCAGCTATAAATGTATACGTTACGTTTTTAATGTGGTCGATTGTTTTAATGTTTATATGGTTGAATCACTTCCTTCACAAGTGTAAAGAACTCGGTGACATAACAGACAACGTTAAATCACGGGAAAGCTAACCTTAGCCATGTTAGCATTTGCACAAACATTGAGTCACATTTTTCTAACAAACAGACAATTTTGTGTTGTGTAAAAGGGAATTTAAAGAATCAAATTCCGATAACTACGAACTAAATAAAATAACACCTAAAATAACATTAAGAGAATGAATTAACGGCTCCACGATCTCGTCATTGGCGACTGGCTAGCCTATGACAGGGCCACAACTTCGGTTGGTATCTATTCGTCTCAAACAACAAGCAGGTGTACCGGGCCAATTTTGAAACCATAAAATGTGCTAAAGTGTGTATTTTATATACCTGTACATCTTCATTTCTTAGTTCGTCAATAAGCACGGCGATAGGGTAAAGAGAATCGTCGCTATCCGCTCCCGCCATCTTGGATGCTATATCGGCGCCTGTTCCTGCTACGGGGTTTCTTAACGTGCGGCGCATGCGCTTTAACTGAGATACAACTAAAGATACATTTACAGTAGTTGTATCTTTAGAAAGTATGTAAATAAACAATTTAAGGAGAAATAATTTAAGGAGAATTTAAGGAGAAAAATAATCGGCAGCTTAGGGAAAATTATTTGTGACAAAGTTATAATGTGATAAAAAATACTTTCACACTATTAAAGTAAACAGAAGGTATTGTACAGAAAACAAACCACGATACAAAATTCCGCCATGCCTTTGGTCTTCTATAATTTCATTTTAGAGAACTGGCTTATTGTTAAAAGAACTATTTGTCAAAATATATATTTGAAAAATATTTCACATTTTATATTTTTCTAAGGTAATTATCTTTCAGACACTTTTTTTCTTTCAGACACAAATTTTATTATACGTATTTGTATATATAGTTTAATCAAAATTCCAAACAATGATTCAGGCAATTTTCAAACCTTTTATTTTGATTGTCTACCAATATATGTAACAAAGTCACATAGTAACATTGTTAACAATTTGTTTTGACCAGTAGCACATACACTCACACATGCAAATAAGCAAGTAACAGAAAAGCCAAGCACTTGGCCAATTTTTAACTTGCAGAACAGTCAATAATGAAATGAATTATCAATAAGGGTTTTCCAGAAAAGCTCAGAGAATATTTGCTTCAATGGCCACCAGGGATTGATTTGAGCTGTGAAGAGTTCTTGTCTTCAGTGGAAGGTGAACATAAAAACAAGAGAGTGATGAGATTGAAAGTGATATGAGTCAGCATCAGGCTGCGGTTGAGGTCAGTTGGAAGCATATCAGAGCATGTGAGTGAAAGATGAAAGTTCAGTTTAGAGCTTCATTGCTCTGATGTCATCTTCTCTCACTGAAACCTGAAACTGAACTATTGGGTAGTGCTTAAAAGCAAGGATATTAATCTCAGGAGTACAGTATTAAACTTATCCAAAATACAAAACCCCCGGGAATTATATGTTTCTTACAGAGACACCTGATTTCTGTTCATTATTTATTGTAAAAATAGCTCATTTTGTTCATACTTTATAAATTTAGTCTTGAAGATTCTGGAGTAAACATGTTCCAGATTACATTATTTATGACCAGTGGTGTAAATTATAAATACATGCTCAAATTACTGTAATAGAGTATATTCTTTTTCAGTAATTGTAATTAGTGACTAGAGTTAAACATGTATTCTTTTACTTTTGAGTACATTTCTAGTTATGTATCTGTACTTTAACTCCTTTAACTACTTTTTTTTCTACAGGGAATGTAGTCCAATCAAATTGCGTATAAAAAATCAATCCCCCAAAAATGAGATCTAGTGAACATAACCAACCCAATATTCTCAGATCAATGCAATCAGTAGAAATTGTTTTGAAGGAACAACTCATTTTTTCATAGTTTCAATCGCCAGGAAAATAAAATTATGTAGCAGTTAATCTCTCTATTTTTCTACTGTTTTGTGCTCCCTCACTCTCTCTCCCGTTCTTTCTATTTTGCTCCTGCTCCTCTCTTTTTGTCCCTCTTTCTTTCACTCTATCTTTGTTGATCTCTTTACTTTCACTCTCTCAATATCATTCTCCTGTATTTCTATCTTATGTTCTTTCACTCTTTCTGTCTCTCTCTTGAATATATCCGTCTCTATTCTATTTCACACTCTTTTTTTCTTTTCAACTCCTTTCATTTCATTTCATCCAGCTCACCCCTTCTTCATGCTATCTGTCTCTATTCTTTCACAATGTCTTTTCTCCTTCTCATCCTCTCCCTTTTCCTACCCTCACCCTCTCGCACTTTCTGTTTCTTCTCTTTACCTCTCCTCTTTTTCTATTTTACTTTGAAACATCCTTAAGAAAATGGCTCGGATGTGAGCTACATTTTAATTGTAGGATATAAGGTGAAATAATACTCGATACTCTTACTTTTACAGATACTTTTAAGTGAGTATAACATTTCAGTACTCTTAACAACACTGTTTATGATGCACAAGACGTCAACGCAAGGTTTGCTCTGTTGATCCTTTGGTTGATTCATGTTTTCAGTTGAAGCTTTTGCAAACTTGTCTGACTGATTACCCAGTCTCCTTTTAGAGGTCATAAGGACTTCTTGTTTTAAGCCTCTGGTTTTAATTGCTTGATCACTCCTCATTTTCTGCTGTTTTATGATCTTTGATCATGAAGTTGCTCCACCAGTGAGAAGTGTCTACCATGACTAAACACTACCAAAGTTTACTGCTCTGGGCCTTCTAATCACTTAAAGAAGACTTGATGTGCTTGCCCATTTATTTTTTTTTGTTTTTGAACGCATCATTTAAAAAAGAAAATTTAATCTCTAAACAAATTGGGGGAGAAGGAGATCATTAGGACGTGCAAAAATTATACAAAAGGAAAAATGTGTTGCATGATTAACTGAGCTTGCGTCTGTGCCATCTGCTTTCTATTCAGTTGCTAATTTGAGGCAATTAAAATACATTGACATTCATTATTCATAATGCGCTTGCTTTTGTTCATTTCTGATTTAAAAAATGAACAGCTGCATTGGTGATGAACAATTCACTAAAGTAAATTGAAAAATGTGTTTCTTTTCATTTGAATAAAATGAGCACATATACACATGTGTGTGTGTGTGTGTGTGTAATATATATATATATATATATATATATATATATATACATACATATATACATACATATATACATACATACATATATACATACATATATATATACATACATATATATACATACATATATATATACATACATACATACATACATATATATATATATATATATATATATATATATACATATATATATATACATATATACATATATACATATATATATATATAGACTTCAATATCATGTTAAATGGCCGTTTAACATGATAAACTTGAGTCTTCGTTTCTTTTAAAAAACGAAAGCAAACTTGATTGTCTTTTAGACATGTTAGCACGAAGGAGTCAGGACACTTTTTGTTTTGGCTAAATGTCGCCTAAAAATAAGTTACGTACAGGACGTAAATTACCCAGCAGCAGCCTTTTCAGACTTGCTAGTTGTGCATTTTATTTATTATTATTATTTTTACATTATACAATGCACAATAAAGAAAACACACTAACACAATAATTATTCATTATTTTATTTTATTTTATAATATTTTTATCTAATCGCTAATTTCCACATAATACGGGCCGGCCTGCCGACTGCAGGGGACAGCACCAGCCTACGACGAAGGCAGCCTGGCACACCATAGGCGAGTGCTCTGTATATTGTTGAGTCGGGGGAATGCATTGTAGTACAGTAGAGTGAAAAAGGTGGGCAGGAATTGGGCAGATAAAGACAAATGGGGTCAGATAATTACCGGATCCCAGAATAAAATTTTCCGGATCCTTGGAAGCCAGAAATTGAGAGAAAACGGATTGCGTTCCGGCAAACGGCGGAACAAATTAAGCACTGCACATGTGTGTGTATATATACATATATATATACATACATACATATACACACACACACACACACACACACACACACACACACACACACACACACACATATATATATATTTATATATATATATATATATAGACAATGTATGAAGTCAGATTGGATTTATAAGTAAAGCAATTTCCAAACGTTGAGAACAAAAAGGCATGTGTTTAAAAGCATTAGAATAATTAGAAGATAAACACTGAACACAGAGGCAATTCTTACGAGACGGTCTTTAACACCATCATTCCCTCGTTTAAGTGTCGTTCATCAGACCCAGGGATACTTCAACCTGGATCATGTTTCTTCATTTTATTCAATGTACCTGGAGAACAGTACTCGCTCAGTGAGGTTCAGTGGAGAGGGTTATGGTGTGGGATTGTTTTTTCTGATCTGGTCTTAGACCTTGTTCCATGGAACAGAACAAGGGATGTCCATTTTAACAAATCTATGAAAATAGATTGAGAATGGTGCTTTTCCGTTCCAACGTCACCTTTGAAAGAATTAAGGCCTTTACACACCTATGCTGTTTTTTTAATGCAGGGGCTGCATGCAGTAAATAGTAAGCCTTAATTACACGTATCCAATGAAGCTGTACCCACTAGCCGGAAAAAACGCAGCGTCATTTTTCAAGAAAAGCACCAAGCCGTTTTTTTCGCGGTGTGCGTAAAACGATGTGATTGGCTCGTTTGATGACGTGTCTTCAGCCGGGAAAGGCAGCAAATAGACGACGTTTGAGAACAAAACGAGGAGCTGTACTCTCAGAAGGTAAGAAGAAGATACTATAGAGAGTCTGGAGAAGTATCCAGTCATTGCTGAATTTAAAGAGCACAAGAGATCGACAGCAGAGTATTTCACACGGCATGATTTTAAATAGAATCGCAGAGAACGGTGTCCGTGTTCTCAAACTGTCTCACAACCAAACACTCACGAGAAAGAATTGAAAACAGCGGTCACGTGTGCCACTCTGATTTATTGGATCAAAATTAACCCCCTTTAGAACCGAAACCAATGTTTATACTGTTGCCTATAGCTTCGTATCATATGAATTGCAGATAATCAAAAATTGTTTGTCACAAAACACGTTTGTGACCCACCGGTAGACGCAGTTACCTGAGAAGCATCTCGTTAGCCTGTGCCCTGTGTCTCACTGAGCGAGTTGTGATTCCGTGTGATTTTCACACGTGAGCACGAACCCCGATTTGCATGCGATTCTGACCATAAACTTAAAATCGTGCACCTGAAACCGACTTTAATAAGGAGTGATTTGTTTTCAAGAAAACTAAAAGTTTGTCTATTTTTACAGATGAGCGATCGCTCAACCTCTTCTCCACAAACGTGCCTCAACACAGTGCGAATTGCTGCTGCGCCATCTTGTAGCACGGAGTTACCGTATTTTTCGGCTCATAAGACGCACTTTTTCTTCCCCAAAACTGAGGGGGAAAAGTTGGTGCGTCTTATGAAGCGAATGCAAACCGCCGCGAAGTCCGGTAACGGCCGTATGAGAGGTGTAAGAGCTCCGGAGCTAGGCCGAAGCCG
>SRMA01025461.1:0-28225 GCA_007224835.1 Danionella cerebrum | reverse complement strand
AAATACCTAAACTCCTGCACCTTCTTGACCTCAGCCCCCTGTAACCTCACTGTTCTATTTCCCTCACTCTCGTTCAAACACATGTATTCTGTCTTGCTGCGACTGACTTTCATTCCTCTTCTTTCTAGAGCTGACCTCCAACTTTCCAGGTTTTCCTCCACCTGCTCTCTGCTCTCACTGCAAATCACAATGTCATCTGCAAACATCATTGTCCATGGAGATTCCTGTCTGACCTCATCTGTCAACCTGTCCATCACCATAGCAAATAAGAAGGGACTCAAAGCTGATCCTTGATGTAGCCCCCCCTCCACTTTGAACTCCTTTGTCTGACCTACAGCACATCTCACTGCTGTCTTACTTCTCTCATACATATCCTGAACTATTCTGACGTACTTCTCTGCCACTCCTGACCTCCTCATACAGGACCATAGCTCCTCTCTCGGCACCCTGTCATACGCTTTTTCTAAATCCACAAAGACGCAGTGCAGCTCCTTCTGACCATCTCTGTACTTCTCCATTAACAATCTCAGAGCAAAAATTGCATCAGTAGTGCTCTTCCTGGGCATGAAGCCATGCTGCTGCTCACAAATATCCACTTCTCTTCTTAGCCTAGCTTCCACTACTCTTTCCCAAAGTTTCATTGTGTGGCTCATCAACTTTATACCTCTGTAGTTGTTACAACTCTGCACATCACCCTTGTTCTTAAAGATTGGTACTGGGACACTTCTCCTCCATTCCTCAGGCATCTTCTCACTCTCTAAAATCCTGTTGAATAACCTAGAAGGAACTCCACTGCTGTCTCTCCTAGACACTTCCACACCTCCACTGGTATGTCATCTGGACCAACAGCCTTTCCACTCTTCATTCTCCCCAGGGCCTTCCTCACCTCATCCTTTCTAATCTTTTCAACTTCCTGCTCTACAATATTCACATCTTCCTCCCTTCTTTCCCTTTCATTCTCCTCATTCATCAACTCCTCAAAATACTCCTTCCATCTTCTCGGCACACTCTCCTCACTTGTTAGCACCTTTCCATCTCTATCTTTAATCACCCTTATCTGTTGCACATCCTTCCCATCTCTGTCTCTCTGTCTCGCTAATCTATACAATTCCTTCTCGCCTTCCCTCGTGTCTAACCTGGCATACAACTCATCATATGCTTTCTGTTTGGCCTTTGCACCTCCCTCTTCACTCTGCGCTGCGATTCCTTGTAGTCCTGTCTACTTTCTTCAGTCCTTTCAATGTCCCACTTCTTTTTAGCTAGCCTCTTCCTCTGGATGATGTCCTGTACTTCCTCATTCCACCACCATGTTTCTTTATCTTCTTTCCTCCTTCCAGCTGACACACCTAGCACCTTTCTTCCTGTCTCCCTGATCACTTCTGCTGTAGTTTCCCAGTCATCTGGAAGCTCTTCCTGACCACCCAAAGCCTGTCTCAGCTTCTGTCTAAATTCCTCACAATCTTCTTCCTTTTTCAACTTCCACCACTTGGTCTTCTTTTCAATCTTTCCTCTTCTCTTCTTCCTGACCATCAGAAACATCCTACACATCACCATCCGATGCTGTCTGGCTACACTCTCTCCTACCACTACTTTACAGTCTCTGATCTCTCTCAGATTGGCTCGTCTACAAAGGATGTAGTCTACCTGCGTACTCCTCCCTCCACTCTTGTAGGTAACTCTATGTTCCTCCCTCTTCTGGAAATAAGTATTAACTACAGCCATTTCCATCCTCTTGGCAAAGTCCACCACCATCTGTCCTTCTAGGTTCCTTTCCTTAACACCGAACCTGCCCATCACCTCCTCATCACCTCTGTTGCCCTCGCCAACATGCCCATTGAAATCTGCTCCCACTACTACTCTCCCTCCTCTGGGAACACTCTCAATCACCTCATCCAACTCACTCCAAAATCTCTCCTTCTCTTCCAACTTACAGCCTACTTGTGGAGCATAACCACTCACTACATTCAACATCACCCCTTCAATTTCTAACTTCAAACTGATCACCCTGTCTGACACTCTTTTCATCTCTAAAACATTCCTCACAAACTCCTCCTTCAGGATCACTCCTACCCCATTTCTCTTCCTATCCACTCCATAGAAAAACAGTTTGTATCCCCCTCCAATACTACGCGCTTTGCTACCCTTCCACCTGGTCTCCTGCACGCACAGAATATCTGCCTTCCTTCTCTCCATCATGTCCGCCAGCTCCCTACCCTTCCCTGTCATTGTACCAACGTTAAGAGTCCCTATTCTCAGATCTATACTCCTGCCTTTCCTCTTCTCTTTCTGTCGACGAATCCTTCTCCCTCCTCTCCTTCTTCGACAAACAGTAGTCCAATTTCCACCGGCACCCTGTAAGTCAACAGCACCGGAGGCGGTCGTTGTTAACCCGGGCCTCGACCGATCCGGTATGGAAATCGATTTGGTGACTCGCATATTTGGTTTTGCCATATTTTACGCCGGATGCCCTTCCTGGCGCAACCCTCTCTATTTATCCGGGCTTGGGACCGGCACAGAAGTCACTGGCTTGCAACCCCTGTGGCTAGATTTATCTTAGAATCAAACCATGCTTTTAAAAACAAGTCATTAATCAGACTCACTTGTTGGGAAGAAAGAAACTGCTAGGAAAACGGTACCACTCCTTCCCTACACAAACATTGACCAGTCTCCCCTCTGGAAAAGTGTGGATTGCAGGGTCTTTAGCGATGCGATGAAACTCTGGATACAAATCCAACGGAGCGTGATAGCCTTGGAACACAAAGAGAAACATGTGCGGAAGAAATCACCACCTGGACTTATACCCGTTTACAAACATCACTGGTTGCCGGTCAGAAACTACTTAATAATAAAAAATGACAATTCAAATAATAAAAAAACTTGTTGATTTGAAAAGGGTTTTAAAGAACTTTGAGCCAGACATAAAACTAAAGGTCTTCCCACACCAGGCACGATGTATTTAAATTGCAAAACAATAATATATTTTGAAACAATATTTGTTAGTAGGGGTAAACCATCGTTGGAAGAATGAAATTTACAAAGTTTTAAGATCACAAAGCCAAGAAGGCTAGGGTCTAGTCTAGAGCATTTAATACCATCCATCCACTAGGGGATGGAAATCTTTTTTACTCTAAGAGATGGAGAGAGCTAATTTTTTAATCTAGTTTAAAATGTGAGTTGAAATGAAAACAACAGACCAGCAGCTTTTTGTCGAATATAATCTAATATGCATTTGGGTTTAGCAATGTCAAACAATCTGGGCATTAACAAAGTCCACTGTGAAACAAAATGGATGATGACATCGTCCCAAAATTGAGTTGAGCATTGTTGCTTAATAAAAGGTGACGCAGCAATATTAGCGGTTTTCTAACCAACCCAGCACTGCACAAAACACCTAAAATCAGTTAATAATGCCAACGAATCACCATAAGAAAGAACAAACACATTCCAGACCCCTACAATATTTGCATGAAAAATATCCAAACTTTGTTCATTAACGTTATCTTACGCAAACAGCACGAGAGTCTGTTTGCATGAGACAGGCAGCGAACTGCGTGAAGCGCATTGTTATTTTTACATGTGGATTCATTTCCAGCCCGGGTGACACACAGAATACTCTCATTTGAACAATTTCTTGCCGCTCTATTTGACTTGCGACTGGTGGCCATCAAGCATTATTACCCAATATTCCTGAAATAGAAGTCCCAATAACGGTGTATTTAGCAGAGCCAAAAATATGAGGTTTGCAGTGCGAGTATAGAAGACTCAAATATGTATAAGCGCTTTAAAAATTGCATAATATGGCCCCTTTAATAAAATAAAATGTAAAGACTCTGAAACTTTAAGGGATCAGAGAAGAGTGTTCACATTTCTAGGAAATACTTCACTGAATTGTCATAATGATAATAACAATAGCAACATAATGTTAAATATCTGAAGCTGGAGGGAATGTTTATTGCATAACATGGGCCCTAAACCCCTGATCTCATCTACTCTTGGAAACACACAACAGGATTATTTTCTTATATAATGCATTATTCCTCCTTTTCATCAGTGTCACCTACCAGATGCCTCCACCTTTTTAACCTTGGAGCTACATTTCAGTGCAGTTGATTAGCATTGACCCTTCCCCGGTTTGTCCTTACCTCTGAAGAGGGCCATAGATCGGGACAGCGAGAGCACTCCAAACAGCAGCACTGAGCCAAGAGCCAGCCAGTTCGAGGAGATGGTGTAGTGCTCCAGACGATAGCGCTGGAAGATGAAGTGATAGCACTTCTGCACAGATTACACAAACAGCAGAGGACATTGTAATAAAGCATTGCATTCTATTTCAATATACCCATTTGATTTTTTAAAAAGTACATTTTCATCATGAACTTCAGTTTTTCAGCTCTCACAACAGTTAAATTGACTTTAAATTGAAATTCGTGGCTCATGATTTATAGTAAGGGGAGCCACATCATTTCCCTAATTCGCAGCAAACGTGAGGATTTATTCAATATCAGCAAACTGTTTCTCTTAACAATATTACTCAATAATGAAGCTGTGCGCATTAATGGATCAGCAGATGAGCAAAGCTAACCTGCAGTGAAGAGAGACCCACTGCCCCACACAGACAGATGAGAGGGTAGATGGGAAACAGAAAGCGCTCCTCTTTGTGTGGTCGTGTGAAGAACACCAGCATCCACAGGTACATGGGAGACAAGGTTAACCAGTATGGCCGACCGAGGTTCTGAACTGCAATGATGCCACAGGGTGAGCAAGATCTGAAGATTGCTAGCGTAGCTAAACAACGTTAGATTTCTCTTTTACCGTTGAATCTTTGAAGCAGTGCCTCCATTAGTGCAGTTAGGGGAAGAGAAAAGAGGGCCAACACAAACACAATGTTGAAATTGAGGCAACCGTTCACAAAGTAGTAATGCCATGGCTCTGTGCCTGCAATGAGAGTGAGGTATGGGAATTAAGTGCTGATCAGTGGTGCCATCAGGTGTCTGTTGATGGAATTGTTTGCTTTGAACCCTAAAGAATATATACCAGGAGTATTCAATATTATCTACATTAGCAATACATTATTAAGTAGATGCATGTAATCAATGCTTGAAAATTCAAAATCATTTGACAAATGTATTGTTAGTAACGTCGAACTGCCAATATATTTACAATCTTATCTTATTTATGAAATAAAAATGTTATGGTAAGCTAGTTTCTGGTTCATTTTTAGTATAGGGTTATCAAGATTTGTCATTGAGATCACCCCTCCCAGACTACAAAATGTCATTATTAATAGGAGAAAATTCATAATAAAAGATAAAATGATTAAGAAGTCTAACCAACCGTAGTATTAATAACTGGGATACATTTCAAACTGTTGAGGCCATTCATTTTTGTTCTTGTCATTTCATGACTAAAAATCAAATAAAAATAAATAAATAAAAAAACTCTAGAAAGTAGAATATGCAATAATACACAAACGTATCAATTGAAATCAAACACAATGCAATCTTGAAATCAACTAGAGTTAAGTTAAAATTTGAGGGAAATTTTGGTTTTGAGGCTTAGGGAAATTTGAGAGGAGAGATAGGAGCTGATTTTTCCACTGTGGCCAGTTCTAGATCGAACCAGCGCTTCCAAAACTCACAGCTGTCTTTCTGCTGTTATTCGTTAAGATCTGCAAATATCAGAATTTTTTGAGACGTGTGAGAACAGTAAAATGCATGAGACTTGAGAACCCTCCATTTATCGTCTGTATCTCGTTTTGCTCTTGTCTCTCCTCATCCTCTTGTTGTTGTTTTGACATGCTATTGTTATCCCCGTTTTTGTTTATGAATTCTTTTCAACTTCAAACTTTCTCTTCTCTGCCTGTACTTCTGAGCCACAGGATTTACTGCCTGTTACCAAAATCGATTGGCTAAGAGAGGTCATGTGGGGTTGCTTAACTTGCATTCAATTGGTCAGTGCCTTCTTGCGTCCTCAAAATAACTACCGTAAAGATCATCATAGCCGCACTGAAATAAAAATTTGCACTCTGATAGATCCTGTATCAAAATACTCTGTTTGGTCTGAAGAGTCCACATAGGACAGCGTCTGGGTCCGGATCCGAACCACGGTCTGCCGTGACCCCTGATATATTTAGTAATGTGAAAAGTTTAGGCAGTTGTCATAAATGCAGTAAACAAACACTGCTTTAAGGTGCCCATATCACCATTTAAAAAAAATGATCTTTCATGTAACGTAGCTCTAAGACGGGGAGGAAGATATGTTTTGAGTTTTAAATGTGAAAGTGCTCTGTGTATCAAGTTCTAGTCTTTAAGATTAAAGAGTCGTCACTGAAACAAATTCTTTCTTCCAACCAAATCTTTCACTCGAAACTGTGACCTCACCCAATACTACACCCCTCCTACCGCCGATGCACCACCCGTTCATGTTTTAAAGCAAAGCTCCTCCTACTCTTGCAGTTTCTACATGTACACCAACATACATTTGAGTTCAAATGGAGTGTTAAACATTAACGTAACTGACTATTTACCACCGAGAGGAATCCTGCTCCAATCGCTTTGATTTGGAGTGTCATCAGCCCCTGAGCCTCTTCCTCCTAGGACACAGGTTCTATTACACGTAGAGATTTTCTTCCCAGGGTTTTGTTTATGTATTAGCGCGCGCCTGGCTTTCCATGGCGTGTCCACTGTCTTTTAACACTTAGCACTTCATCCTCCACTCTCGCGTTTGAGTTCTCAATGAGTTCATACTGATAAAGTAGCGTCATGGCATTGTTGACTTTTACATAATATAATATGAGTAATATTTGTGGAGAGACATCCACTTCGGAGATGTATGTGGAACAGTATCCAGTGACGGCAGACAGTTCAAATCGTCGCAGGCTGCATCAAGTAAAGGAGGAGTTTCGTACGAACGATTCATTACTGCGTTGTTGAAAAATAGAGTCAAAACAACGTGTATTATTAGATAACTAAAGTGTTTTGACCTTGGATGCATTTCAACCTTTTGTTGGAGACTTCAAAAACCAGAAAATGAACTTTTCAAAATGATGATACGGGCTCTTTAAGAACTTTTTTAAGAAATTTACAAAATGCAAAGCAAGCGAACAAAAGAAAAATGTTCAATATTTGGTGCAACTACCTTTTGGCAGCATCATTTCTTATAGGTATACTTGAACAAAGCTGTAAGGACCACAAATTATACCAAAGAGCAGCTGATGTCATGCGTAGGTTGAAACCCAGTCATGAACAGAAACAGCTCTGTAGGAGGCTCAAAACTGACTGACCAGCCAAAATCTGCTACCAAGGTGAGGTTCAGAAAAAAAGCTTTAACGAGACTAAACAGTGAGCACAACAAGACACAAGGTAGTTCTTCTGCATCAACAAGGTCAATCCCAGAAAAAAATATTTCACAGCAGACTTGGCTTCCAAGATGTGCTGTTCAAGCTCTTCTGAGAAGCACAACAGCCATGTTGCCATCCAAAGATGCTAAATAAAGTGGAATATCAAGTAATTTATTTCCATCCAACAGGTCTAAGAAAAAAAAACAACTCCTTATAAACTGGCACCACTTTATTCGATAAACGCATTTCCATCATAGGATAAAGTTTATCCTATGACGATTTCCATCCATGGATTCTTTCATGCGATATTCATAAAATGTCCGATAAAAAGTGAATGGAAACGCAACCGACACATTGAGCATCACAGTAAAATATTTGGCTGTACTAGAAGGTAGTTTGTTCATCAAAGGGCTGTACAATAGCTTTTGCCAACAGTGAAACATGGTGGAGGTATCTTGACTGTTGGGGCTGCATTTCTGCAAATGGTCAGGATAAAAAGGTATTCTCAATTATTGCTCCATCCTTCAAAAACTGTGTGCAAGTGTAACTAGAAGTTGGCCAATGATGGTTAAACCAACTATTGATTTGATTTATATTTATCTGCTTTTGTCCATTGATGAAAACAAACAACACTTCCATTTCTGAAAGCATTCTTTGTTTACAGCACCGCACAGTACATACTACTGTAAAAAATTCAAAACATTACAGACATACCATAGAGATCTGGACCATGAGGGGTGAATACATTGTAGAGTATTATATTCAGAGGAGCGATCACCAGTTTGCCGTAGTAGTAGCTGTCTACTAGAACCACTGGGACCTACAGAAACAGTTTCGTCATGTCAGCATGTTACATCTTATATTTGGAAAAGTACAAAAGATAGAGAAGTTTTCTACCAGAAAGAGCAGCAGTGCCACCAGTGTCCACATGATAAAACTCTTCCACTTCTTTTTCAGCAACAGCAAGTCAAAGGCTATTGGGATTCTGCAAACAGTAACCACCAGTAAGCATCAACCAGTGCAAAAGGTCCTCCGCACAAAATTGTTTTTCTAACTTTTATATCCACAACTTCAACAAATTCTACAATTTTAGCAGTCTGATTTTCTCTGTGTGCTAGTACACAATTAAATCTCTAAATGAAAACATTCTAGAAGTTATTTTGAACAAACAGTAAATATGTACGTGCTCCAAGGGTCTTAAAATTTTTATTTTGGAATTTCAAATGTACTGCATTTAGAAATTCTAAGCAAATAGCTCAGTAATAGTAATAACTGAAAAATTAACATTCAGCAGTCAGCACTTCAGGTCTCACTCCAAGTAATGCTTCTGCAATTTTCATTATTGGCTCCTTTTTTCAAAGTCTAAATGAACAGACAAATAAATGGCAAATACAGTAAGAATACAATTCAAGTCTAAAAGTTCAGTTTAATCTAAAAAAAATAATAATAAAAAATAAACATTGAGTTTTAAGTTAAGTTTTGGAACTGAGGACAAGAACATTTCTTCATGCCATCCAACTTCTTCTCAAAACATTGACCATGATCGAATACTTACCCCAGCAGTGCACTGAAGGGCCAGCCCACAATGGACCCCGCTGCAACCCCCAGCACAGCAAGACTTGGGCGCCCCTGGAACCAGCCAGTCATAGCTACCACTGTGCTATACATGCAAAAAGTACTCGGTAGGAAAGCTGCACAAAAGCACAAACGTTACCCGGCTTTTTCTTGTGATTCCAATAAACTTCCCGTTTCATTTCCCTCACCTGCAGACGAGCAGAACATGCCAGCACTCAGCACGAGGAATGCCAGCAGAAGCCGCCCGACATGCAGGCCAAACTTCTTACACACAGCCCTAAGAGAAAACCGTCAGATTAGATACAAAAGTAATGTCCAGTGTTGTGCAAAAAGTAAAATGCTTTACGTACTTGTAGAAGTAAAGCTCACAGACGCAGCAGGTGAATGCTAGCATGCAGCGCAGAAAATAAAACACTAGGACCTGAGAAAACAAAAAGGTTGTCACGTGTTTAGCTTAGTGACAATGAATTGAGTTTCTGATCGTTTGTGAGGTTAAAGGTAGGGTAGGTGATTTTGGGACCCAAATCTTGCAAAGCCATTGTAGATTAGCATCAAATGTGGCAACGTTAATCAGATACAGATGAAATATTGCAATTACACACCAGTCAATAGTCAGGGTTTAAGCAGTTTTCACAATGTTAAATTAAGACATTTTAAAGACCATAACAAGTCAAATCAAGACCTATATTATACTTATGTTTATCTCGCAAACAGCCACAAATTACCTTTTTATCTAAAATCACTGTAAAAAAAAACGAGCTATCTAAAAACTGTAAACAAAACCTGCAGCTGGAAAAATTGTAAACAGATTTGCCAACAAAATTTTTTTATAAAGACAAAAAGAGTGACAGTCCGAGATATAGAAAATAAATAAAAGCAACATGAACATTTTGTTTCCTGAAATACCATTAGTTATCAAAACTTGAAAATAACTTCAGATTAGCAACCAACTGCTTCTGAAGGACCAGCAAATGCAAAACTTCTTGTCGTTTGTACATTTTAAAACTTCTATGCATTTTCTGTGATTTACAAAAACTTATTCAACCAATATTTACTGACAGCATGAAAAGATGGATTTTTACATGTCGCAGCTTTTAGAAGAATTCATTGTAAAACATTACAGTTTGGCTAACAATGGCACATTTTCATGGAAAAAGTAGCCTTTTTGTGATTTCGGTTATATTTTCTGACATGTATTTGCTACATGAAAAGAGCATAAAAATATTTTAAAACATTTGTAAGTGACAAAAAAATAATTTTTGTGGTTCCAATAACAGCCCCCATTGTTGAACAACCAAATGTGGCGGCTGGCGGGTTGCATACTGTCTCAAGAACTCTCGACACTTGACGCCAGTTTCACACTGCATGTGTGTCCGTTGCGTTTGCGTGGCAAACACAAATTATGTTGTAACTTTGAAATAAAGGTACTTTGAGGTCCCTCACATTGTCTTTAACAGATAAAACCACACAGAGTTGGCTACATTTTTGGCACAATTTATGTGGATTATTGCAGCACGTCACAAAATAGAGCCGAATCATCTTAATTTTTTAAGATGTAGAACAGCAAATTCTAATAAATTTAAGAACCAAAATTTGAAACCCAGATGAAATGGTGCTTTAATTTCTCAGTTTAGAATTATCTAGAGCACATACCCCTGCCTTTCCCTACGGGAGCCAGAGACCCTAATGACCTAAATGACCTAAACCTGAATCCATAAATTGGTTTAGAAGACAAAATGAATAAGTAACAAATGCCTAATTGTGGAAACCAATTATTTTGAGGCTTACCTTGTTGGTCTGTAATATTTTGGCATGAAAGCAGGCAGGAAGTGCATGGAGCCAAAGATATGCATAGGAACGAATCGCATAGGCGGGGGAATATTCCCACGTCTGCATCCCTGTTCCATACAGTAGGTAGTGAGTCTGGCCAGGAAAGACACAAACAAGATTTAAAAAAAGGGAACCCCAAACTTTTCACGACCGTGTATTTGAATTTGAATTAAAAAAAAATATTTAGAATTCATTTTCATTTCAGTTTGATCACAAAATGATAAACAAAAATGTAATTGCAACTCTTTGAATTCATCACCTGTACCCATCTACACTCCCAATCTCAGTTGGAAGCTGTTGCATTAACCAAACATTTTAATATATTCTAATGTATTCCAAAACAACCTAAACAATTCTTAAGAGCAAAACAGCTGAGATCCCACTGTCTGCAGACTGTACATGGGTTAAGCCCCACCCACTCAACATGGAGCCCTGCCAGTGTGTCACCTCTCAGAGATTTGGACGAATCTTAAGATGGTTTGTCTTCTTTTGGGTCAAGGAAACAGGAAAGAAGAAGACGTCGATAGAAAAGAAGTCAAAGAACACAGAAAAAAATCTTGGATGTCGAGCAGTTTATACAGTTGGTGGCTGATCACAGGGAGCTGTTTTACAAAAATGTGGAGAAAAGAGAAGATTTGTGGTGCTATTTATTTCCTGTTTCCTGAACAAACTCACTATGAAAATGTGAGATGAGCGCCACTGCGAGCGCCTACTCGCGTCATCAAAAGAGCCAGCTTTCATTGGTCATTCCGTTGGCACTACTAATTCGATCAGATGTGTGACGTCCAGTTGACACCAATAGATTTTGATTGAGGAGCGTTGTCGCAAAAAATGTTGGTTCGAAAATTTGGAACGGCGTGTAGAGGCCTTTACTCTAATCCTAAGCTTTACCATGTTTAGAATGGTAGTGATGTCACGATTCTACATTCAATGGATGGGACCCATCAGCAGTCAGGGGTAATGGTAATAGCGACAGATTACACGATGAAAGCACATTTGTAAGGAACTTCGAACAAACAAAAATATCAATGGACCGCAATAAAGTGCAACTTACAGGCTCCCAGTAATTGAAGGTTTCATCACAGTCTGAGATGTTACTGAGTAGCGCAGCGCAGAAGCGAGCAGACACCAGGCACTTGAATGCTGTGGATCCCTCAGGAGCCCAAACCTGTCCGGTTTTACCAGAGGACCTGAAAAGGAGAGGCGGGGGACAAAAGCTAAGGTGCTTATCTAGGCGCACTCTAAGAAGCAACAAGGGAATAAAGCACATGCAGCGGTCATTATTCAATGTTAGGATATCTTTAAAACATAATTTGGGTGTCTGGTTATATACATAAGCATAATTGCTGGAGATAACTTTAAAAAAAAAACAGACAAAAATTCGATAATGTCAAATCGATATTCCAAGATTAAGTGTAAGAAGATTACAGCTAGACAAGGTACAACCTTCCTATTGTATTGACTAAACTGAATTTTAACATAATATTCTTATATTTGTATAAAGCATTGTTTTGTTGGGGGTAATGGAAAGCCAATGTCTGCCTCCATACGTAGAAACAACTGCAATGTGAATGAATGGGCTGCAGCTTTCACACTACAGAAGATCTACTCGCTTGTGTCGCCTGGACCAAACAGTTTATACAGAATAAAACATGTCTTGTTTTGTAAAAATGATGGTTATCTAGTACAGTATTCGCCTATCCAGAGAGGCGTTGGCGTGCTAGCAAAATGTCAACACTGAAAGTGACACGTTTCACAGCGTGTCGGGATTAACGTCACTTACTCGTTCCTGGAGTCACTACACTTGGTGTCCTCGGCAGATTTGTCGTCCTTTGCTACTCGGTTGTCGGCGGCAGGTGTGTTGTTTACGTTATTGGCGTCCTGTTTGCTTCCCCGTCTGTTGCGCGGACGGAGTCCCTTGGTCGCCATGTTTGTACTGGAAGTGCGTGACGTCATCACTACAAACGCAGCGCAATTTTTACCTGATTTCGAGCCAATAACGCCGAGGTGTGACGTCACATTTTGGTTGCTAATGAAGTGATTTGGTTTTATCCATTTTCTTTAGTTGAGGTAAAAAAAATAAAAAAGGACAAAAATATTTGTAAACTATTTTTTTTTAGTTGAGGTTAATTGTGCTTCTATTTTTCTTTCCCGTTCAAATGTGTTTTAATTTGGTACATGCAAGACCTGACAACAGGTTTTTTGCTAATAGGCAATAAACATATGCTCGTCCGGATTTTTTAAACATGATACTTAATTCAGGAAGATTGTACAAATAGAAAGAATGATTAATATACACTTTACTGGTCAGAATGGTTAGCATCTGAAGTAGCGATAAATCTCTTGAAAACAGCAAGTCTCAAACATCTCTATAGCAAATTTTTTCTAGACAGATCTGTCAAGAACCGCCTGTCTCCTGGCACACCATCTCCCCTGCCTCCCAAGTTCTCTTGCTTTGCTCATTTGGGAGTAATCTTACACTAGTTGAGAGTCATTGATTTGTTATCATGCTGGAAGACAATGTGTTGGCCCAAATCAAGTTTTGATTTCAAACCAAAACTTTCAAAATCTTTTAATCTTCCTTTGTCATGTTTCCATCAACCCTGATGGAAGGAGAACCCCAACCCCCCGTAACACCTTTCCCACTAGTAGATTGAGTTTAACGGTGTGGGGACGTACAATGCGTTAAGGGAATGGTAATCATAGCCATGTGTAGCCTTATGTTAGTTCCACAGTCCCTCTTATTTTCCCCTCAAATGTTTTTTAACTGTAAACTTCATCTAAGTGATCAAACTACTCCACCCATGGACCATGACAACACTCTGTCTGCCCATAATCTTAAACGAGCCCAAAGTCTGCAGAGAAAAATGAAAATAATCTTAACTTGTTTTAATTTAGTTTTATTTGTATAAAACCTTTTTTACACATGGTACTTTAAATAGAGGGACAGAGGACCAGCAAAAAACTGGGGCTAAACTCAACCAATCAAAATTTTATACAAGAAGCATCAGTCAATAATATTATTCACATTTAAACAAACACAATCATAGGCATTGCAAAATATAATACAATCTGAATTATAGCTTGAGATATTGTAAACAAATAAGAGTAACTCTGAGTTTCAAATGTATATTAAAATGAAGTCAAAGGGTGTCTCAATTCTCTTTTCAACAAAGGGGAGCATTTAAACTTAGGGATGTGTGGCCCACACTTTAAACAAAGGTTTCTTACCATACTCTGTGCGTACATTTGTTATTTATGTGAAATGCAACCGAAAGTTGTCATTATTAAGTTTTAAAATCATGAAAACCTTTGTTTTATGTTAAATTTAGTTTCCCATGTCCATATATAATAATAATAATGATGATGATGACAATAATCATGCCATCAATTTATATAGCACTTTTCCAGACGCTTAAAGACACTTTATAATTTTCAGAGCATTATTCATTCACTCCACCTTCACACAAAGGCCGTGAAAGAACACGGCTGTCATTTTACGCCAACAGTCCCAAGGAGCTGCTATTTCACACCTTACACACCCCACCACACACATCTTTTTGGGGCAATGCAGGGAAAGTAGCTTGCTCAAGGACACAACAGCAGATTGGACCTGGTAAGAATCCAACGCCATGGCCAAAGTGGTGCAAGAATAACATAACATTAGTGTTATACAATAGACTCACATATGACTATTAGAAAGTGCCGACTCATGGGCCTATTTGTTTTGTTTCAATGAGGAGGGCTAAGGACAACTGAGAAAAATGGAACTGAAAGTAAAGTTAATTTGTTTATGTTTAGCAATATCAATAAAACTTCAACCAATATTTAAGGATTCATGTTCAATCAAAATATCAGAATGGTTCATAGAAAAGCGTAATAATTTATTTATTTATTTATTTATTTGTAAACAGTACAAGATTTCAAACCCTGCAGAAAAATTCAGAGTTCCCTTTAAAATATAGTGGACAGTCTCTGTTTGCTAATGCCTCATATCACTGCCAAAACCACAGGGACGAATGGGAAGCTAAACATACAAATCCATTTGATCAGTTGTAGCTTGATGGATCACCTCAGCGTGACCTGCATGCGCACAGGTAAGAGTCTTCGCAGTTGATTCTGCAGTCCTAAGACCTGACTGTGGCCAAGAGCGCGATCTGGTGACTGATACGTCAGCCTGTAGCAGAGGCTTGCATGACCCATATGTGGGTGTCTGAAGTGATCCACTAACACCACATTTTGGACTGTACCACAGCATGCCTCCCGTACAAGTGCATGGAAGTCCATTTCTTCAAAACTTTCTGGGTCCATCCAAAAACTGATGTCATGCGAATAACTTGATGGATAGAGGGAGAAAGGTTTGAAAGGTCCAATGGGATTTTGCTCAAAACTCTTGGAGAACTGGGGATCAAAGGTCCAAAGTAAACGCCAGTCAGAAATTCCAAAAATCAGGGTGGCTAAATGATCCAAGTTTATAACGATGGCAGTTAGCTGTAAACCTTCATGGGCAGGGGAAAGAAAAGAGTGTAAATCCGCAATCCGCCCAAACTTGGGAAGCCTCTCTGAATTCAACCACACTTGCTGCTCAAGACCTGCTTTCATCTCCTCGAAGGAGACACCATAAGGAGCCAGCAAGGACTGTAAACAATTCTGGAAGCACTGAATGGAATGAGATTCGACAGGGAACATTCCCAACAATAGAAGTTGGTGGAATGCAAGAGAGCGTATTGGGGAAATGGGCACTCTGTGAAAAACTAGTCCAGTGACAGCATGAAGGGTGTCAGGGCTGAAGTCCTCTCTCTGTATGATCTCCTGGACGTGTAGCAACAAGGACGGTCGAAGAGCATAGCTGCCAGCAACACTCTGTTGCTCCTGGATCATGGGCACGTAGTCGGTTTTACTTTGGTCAAACACATATGTGGCAGTAGGCTTAATCCAGTAGACATCCGATTGGCTCACAGTGGAGTCACATGCCTCTGGTGTTTCAGGCTGACAGCTTATCAGTTCAGGGAAATCCTCTTTGACAGTATATACAGGCCAGACCGACTTCAGCTCCTTGAGTAACAGCTCCTTAACGGTTTTCACAGGATGATTAGACTCCTGTGCAAGAAACTTCCTGACAGGAAAGACAAGATTTTTTCAGTTCCTGACAAAAGTATTGTTGCTTATCTATTTTTGTTGAAACATTTGCTATTAACCCGACCTTTATCTAATCAATTAGTTTACAAATGATGGTTAATGCACTGAAAAAAGTTTATCACTTAATCAAAACAGAAAGATAACATTTTGGCAAGTCAAATGTTTTGCAGCATGCAAATGTAATATTTTGTAGGACTTCCATGAATTTGAAGGACTGCATCCATGCATTTTCATACAATTTATTGATGAAGTCATCAGAAATGGCAAAGAAAGCGGTCTTGCAAGCTTTCACCAATATTCTCTGCTTCCTCTTTCATCCTACCCTAGACATGCTTAATGCTTCTGAAGAAACTAGATCTTCCGCTTGAACTTTGATGTGGAGATGAAAGTAGGCAGCGGAGCACCATCCTGCTGTAAAATGTTGCCTTTTTATGGTTGAGAATGTGAAGAGGTAGCTAAGGTTTCTTTATATGTTCATCTATTAATGTTGCCTTCCACTCTGCAGATCTCTCTTCCACACCCATACTGGATGTAACCCCATGACCCCAGTCATGTCTTTCTGCAATCCTGTATTTAATGCCTCTTTAACGTAGCTACAACAGTTTACATTTAATGCTTGATGATGGGATTGATTCAGATCATTATCACCGTGTAGAACATTTAAGATCAACCTTCCATTTCTGCATGGCTCTCAGATGTTTATTTTCAAGATCTCATTCCAGGTAAAAAGTAATTATTCATCATTTTTAGAAAGTGTGACCAATGTGTTCATTTTTTTAAGAGTTCTGGGGTTTCATGAAACTTTCATATCCTGTTTTGTTGTTAGATGAAACACTTGAAGGTAAATATTTGCCTATTTTCCCATTCACCCTTTTTAGATTTAACTTGGATTTCTTTTTACCAAAGTATTTCAAGCCATAAAAACATGACATGTTGTTTTGATGTGTTTCTTTGGGTTTAGTTTTTTTCCACTCACCTATTCATATAATCACTTAGCTCTGCCGGAATATCAAAGCAGACCACATCCTTCCCAACAGTTTTTTCCATCTTCAGTTTCTCTGGTAGGATGTGTGGGAGACTCCGAGTGAAGATGTGCGTCATAGCTCCCTCAACGTGAAAAACTTTGTCTTGACTCCTAAGGAAAAACAATTAAATGAACTCATTTAAATATCACACATCTTATCGAGCACATCACTAAAAGTTTAATTTAAAACAGATTTAATTTAATCTTTATTAAAACAGATGGGATTTAGATTGTGTTTACAAGATCTAGAGCAAAACAGCTTACCTGTAGCCAGTGCATCTGTAACCTTGGTACATCTCACATTGAAAGGGATGGATTTCACTTAGAATTAGCCCTGCTTCTGCTGCCATGGGAACCACCTGCCAGCTATTGTGCCATTCTCTCATTGGACTGTCACATGGAGTGCCGCCCTGTCCATTGCACAAGGTGACGTGCACTTCCCCACTGTCCTTAAGCACTGCAACAGCACTAAACAACACACAAAGCAAACATCAGCAGGCCATTCTAAGCCTTTGAAACCCTAATCAATAATTGCTGCAAGAGTCATCTACTTACCTTTGGAAAAATTTCAATAACAGGTTGCGGTTTTTCTTTACGCCACTTTTCCGCCCACAGTGAGGGAAGTTGAAAATAATGCAATCAAAATGAAGATCCCGAATGGCTTCGTGCTCCTTCAGACAAGTGCAATCCACTTCAAACAGAACAAGTGATCCTGCAAATGGAATTGGGGTTAAGTTTCTTTTCACAGAATTACCATGCAAAATTCAAGGAGCCTGCTGGTTGTTCCACAGCAACCGTCTTGAGCAAATTTGGCATACAAATTTAAGGTGCCAAATGAGTTAAGGGGGTCTAAACTGAGAATTTTTTTTTTTATTATTTGAGTTTGTATTGTAGATGAACACCCACTCTACCTTTGGCAGTCGCTCCCGGCGTTTAATCAACAATGTATGTAAACTCACTCAACACAAATATATACTTCTAAAGATGTTCCTGGGAAAAATCAGGAGATGCTCAGTGCAGCCAGCAACTGAAAAAATAACTTCTTGCTTCTTGTAACCAATACCAATAAGTAGTCAGACTCACACAGAACTCTTCGATGCACTTTGGACTTAATTTATGTTCCTTTCCAGCCCAGGTGGCAGAAAGAAAACTCTTAATTCTCATTTGAACAACTTCATGCCATTCTATTTGACTTGCAACTGGCGGCCGTTACCAAGCATTGGTTTAAGAAATACAAATATACACATATCATAAATATCGTAAATTAAATGTTTGGGCTTTTCTATGGTGTGTGCAATTTAATTAAAAAGAAAACTGTTCGTTGTAATTTAAGCCACAGTTGATCAAATAAGCACATTGATGTTTAAATGCTCCGAAAAACTGTCATTATCTTAATTTTTCATGTTTTTTTTTCTTATTGGGAGACTACAATTAACTGAACAGAGAAAAGGCGATCTATGACCCCTTTAACATTGCAGATGCGGATAACAGTAGACGGAAATCGTAAAAAAAAAACACTACAACAAAGACTTTAGAAAGCACTACACTGAAAATAACACGTGTCTTCACTATTACGATGAAAACAACCCATAAAAGCACGAACCTCTGTTTCGCAGGCGTTGTATGTTCCGCGGGGCCCCGTCCTGTGCTAGTGCCTGACTCTCGCTCTGGAAGCAGGTGGCGGTTACGGCGACATCGTCGCCCGAGGTTTCGCTCAGCGCAACCGAATACGAGAAGTTGCCCTCCCCTATAAGTAGCACTTCCCGTGGCTTGGCCATTTCCAAGCTATTTCAGGGAACAACCAAGCTATTAGATACGTTATTCCCAGGGTACATCCATTCCTTGCTTCGCCGTCTGCTGTCTGAGACCCTCTCCGGTGACCTGGGATGGGAGGGCCGACCAACACTGCGGCATGTCACCGTGATAAATGTGACGCCCATTGACAATTTCTCGCGATTTAGATCAAAATTCAAATTAAATACCAGAGTGGTGACGGTACACTAGGAAGTTTCCCCCTGCAAATGGAAACATAAGTATAAGTAAACGTGCACTAGTGAATTTAAATTTCGTAATGCGTTGCTGCTAACTAACTTTACTAGATTAGCATCGCGTTTGACGACCAGATAAAATACTTACTTTTGTAATACAGCTCGTATCTGGGTGTTCTGTGTTTAAAACGCGGCTTATAGCATTTTCTCTCTCAAAGTAGTGGGTATCAAAGTATAACTTGTAGAAATAGTTAGGTGCCTGTTTGCACCACGTGTTTGGATTTGTGGTTAGCGCATTAGCACACAGTGGCTGTGTTGCCAGATCCTCTTTGAAGCAGCTGACCACGGTGCTGAAATTATGTAAGCCAGGCATTTATTTACAATTATTTAAAGAGGCAAATATATTTTACAAAACGCCCTTAATGTAAATAATTGGTTTAATTACTTTCAACACTGCTGGGACTTTCAGCAAGTACGGAATTGGATAGAACATATCTTCAGTTAAGTGGGGAATGGGTTATGATGAAATAATTTATTAATGAATTTTGTGAAATTTATTATAAATAAGAAAAGATTATGTTGAGTGTAATACTGTGTACATTTTCTTATCAAATCTGTACCAGAAAAAAAATGTAGAAAAGGTGCCGGGCGCTTTTTAAAGAGAGTATTTTAAACCATAATTTTCAAGAGGTCATAATGTTCGTTTGCTGTTGAAAATGCTTTTGTCAAATCTCGTCATATTGTGGCAATAAATTTGCTTATTTAAAAGTAAAAATCATTAAAGGGGTTCCTTTCACTACACAAAATATATAGTATTATTGCATGTTGCGTTACCTGGCGATATAAAGATCTGTCCATGAGTTTAATTCAGTTACGCAACCTGAATATTTTTATATTCCGCTTGTAGTAGATATTCTCAAAACAGTAAGGTTTCGAGGCTGGTGGGTCACATCTTGATTCTTCAAAAATCTTTCATTGCATTAAGGTCTTCAGACTAGCCACTTCTGATTGGCAATGCACTCATTTATTAGCTTAACTCTGTGTTTTGAGACATTGTCATGCTGATATTCACAATCCCTTTTAATGCCTTTCTTGACTTGGTATTTTTTAGACAAATACAGGTTTTTACAGTTAGCCTAATTTGGGAATCGAGGCACTTTTAATATGGGGCAATACTGAAGGGCAATTTTTGCAGACCTTAAACCCAGGGACGTCACTAGGGTTGACAGGCTTCTCGTACATTGCATGCGGTGAAAATAGAATAGAATTTACTTTATTAATCCCTTTGGGAGAACTTTTTGGGAACTAGTACTAATGACACTAAATTTCACTCGCGGTAATTGGGAATAGATACTAACATTATGTGTACTTCAGAGATTCGACAGGATATTAGACAGCTAATAAAAGATTGTTCACGATGTTAGCATTTTAGACGACGTTCACTTTAGCTTCCAACATTAAGGTTGAAATAGACTAGGCTACAATATCGTCCTTCCTTCTCTTACCATAGGTAAATGTTCAGATTAAGCAACAATCGCTGCTATCAACGTGCAATCGCTGACCGTGTGTGTGTTCACTGCTGTTTACTGCTGCTGCCTCCACACTGTTGTGTTGGTCCAGCTGCTTATGCGGCCGCCTACCACGTCACGCTTGACGCATGCTAATGAGGCATGATGGGAATCATAACGATAATAATTTTGAAAGCGAACTTCAGTTTAACTTGCTTTCTTGCTGACTCATGTTCGCTGCATGTATGCACTTATTTAAAATATATTTTAAACATCAAGATAATAATTATAAATAAAATGTCGCCCCAAATTATAGGGGGGGCTTTGGGATATTTTAGGGAGGCTGAAGCCCCCCTAAATTAGGGCTAACGACGTCACTGCTTAAACCCATTGTTGTTGTTTTTTTTGTGGTTGACAAAATAAGCACAATACGTTATGTTAGCATGACACCTCCACTTATTGCCACCACAAAATTTTGCCTCAATAGCAATGCTTTTTTGGTCACTAAGTGATAACACCATTTAATGAAGGTGCAGAATATTATGAGTTTATACAAAAATACAAAAAGGTTAACAACCAAAAACAGCCATACAAGCTTACTAATGTTTAATCTCTCCTCAGACACATCCTTAAATGTTTAAAGTGTGTATTTGCATTCCAAAAAAATCCAATACAAAAAAGAGGGTCCTACTGTTGAATTAAACCATGCAGACTAAAACTTTTGTGAGATAAAAACTTTTATGAGGCACAATTCGTTTCAAGCATTTGCTGTAAACAAGATTGACTGAAAAGAAAACTCTGGTACAACAAAACTGTTTTGTTCAGTTTTACCATTTCATTAGCACTGCCTCAGGGATCTGTCCAGTGAGGGGGCAGGCAATTTTAACCAATTCTAAAACTCATATATACACTTATAGGGCTTTTCTGGTAATATAGGAGTAGTTCAGATGGGTTTAAAATGACTCCTCAATCTGATGAATCTGATCTTTACAATCTAGTAATATTTGGTGAACAACAATCAAATTCTTAACTCGTATGAAATAAATCCCAGCCTCTGTTTTTACCTTCTTTAGATTATCCATATGTCTGATCAACAAACACAAAAACATCCAGGGCACTACTCAAGTAAAATTTAAATAAACAGTACTGAAATTATTTAACCTCATTACTGAACAAGACCCTTAAAATAAAACAACTGCTGTCTTTATATAATAAACTTACTTGTAAAGACGTCAATAAAAAGGCTTGTAGCTCAGAAACAAATTACTTTAATTCCTTGCAATTTTTGCAAAATAAGCTTTTGATACCAGAACCATCCAGTACACAGGTGAACATGCGCAAACATTGCTGCAGTTTATGCAAAATAACAAAAAAAAAACAATTAAATTCTAAGCATGTTGTGATGTCAAACAAACTTTTGCTAAAACTGTGGTCGCAGGGTGATCATTAAGACATAGAAAGCGAAGTCTGCACCGCTTTCAGCTTTTTTGTCGGTCTTTGTGTTCTATTATGCCTTTTGCAATGAGATCCGGAATCTCAACTGCAAGCCACGGCCCAAGCTGCAAAAAAAAAAACATACATTTCTTAATAATATTACAGAACATAGAAATCATAGCAGATAAGCTCTGTGGACCTTTTCACACCTTTTCAGTTTTTTGTACAGATGTGGTGTACACAACTCACTTTCATTAGCTAAATCATCCAAAGTACTACAAGCTTTAGCAGTACTTTCTTTGTTTCTTACATTTAAATGCAGGGAGCAATGTGTACAATACTGTTCAAAACTGTCAGGCAGATGTGAACAAATGCGTTTTCTTTGTAACCCTTATTCGTAAGAACAATACAAAATTGAGAATCTGCTCACCCCTGAGTAGTAACAATCCCTTTGAAGCCAAGCATCTATGCAAGTTACTTTCAATGACGATTGTCTTGAGGAGTTGAAAATTGTGTTGTTGAGTATTTCACAGACCTGTCATCAATACCCCTAAGAATCACGTTCACTTTTAAAGACAAACTACTTACCCCCAAAGCCATCAGATGAGCCAGACCAAACTTTGGCACATTTCTTGCCCATAGTGGCTTAAAATGATCCGTCAGACAGATTTTTCCACCTCTGGTACAAAATGAAGTTTCAAAATTTCGGTAATCATTAAAAAACTAAATAAATAGAATAATAAAACAAGTAAAATGAACAAACCTGTACATCTTGGCTGTCTTTCCATCTAACTCTGGAATGGCCACTTCAGGAGCTGTAGCAGGGTAAGTGACTGGAATCTGGAAATTGGGATACACTGAATCTCTGAGATGACTAAATACATTAAAAATAATGTAAATGTTGTTATCTTACATCAAATTCCATGTCAAATTCATATTTGAGAAGTTCGTGAATGTACCAGCATTTTCCAAACCACCTACACAGAATATTTACGTTATTCTTTGCCCGCATTATAACTTATTTATTGTACAATCAAAAACTGACCTTGTGCCTTCTTTGTTGGACTCAAGTCGGAACCAATCATTGTCGGCTGCTTTGTTATTTTCAACGTACTGCAAATCAACAAGCAAAAAACTTTTGTTTCTGCAACAAAACGACATTCCTTCTATTATTGGCAAGCAAAACCGACAACCAGTATAACCGATGAGTTATATTATAACAGCAGACATTTTGAACGTAATGACACGTATGGTTTACTCATTCATCTACGATATTTTTACAATTCTACACAGTATATAGTAACTCACTTTTATGAGGGCTAAATATTCTTCTCGGAGTCTTTGAACCCACAGCTCTTTGTCTCTAGGACCTGAGTTAGTTTTTAAAAGAGGTATTTCAGAAACTGCCTTCCTTGTGGCCTCGTCTGCCATGTTGACAGCGGCAAGATCCGATTCGCAAAGGAGTCAGACACGTTCAACCGCAAACCAAATCAACGAGGAAGGGGCCTAAAATAAACAGTGGAGAAGAATCTTGGTTTTTCAAACCTAACATAAAATTCCCGGCATGTTTAAAACACGCTAATAGCTTTATACGGCACAAATAAAAGTTAAATACAACGGAATCGATACAAAAAAAGAACCGAGTCATGGAAGTGACTATGTTACGTGACGTCATAACTTGGGTATTAAAGAAGAGTTTGATGTTGCAGTCAAAAGAAAAATAAAAACATGTAGCGTGTTATGAGTATCTAATTTATTCAACAATTCAATGTTTATCAGTCCCGTTCTTTCCGACATCGTGTCTTAAGCGCAAGCAGTACCAACATAAATATGTTTCTACACGGAATCATTTTAGAGTTGCTCCTCTTTAAATGCCTGCGAAGATCAGCTGCTTCCGCCGCTAGAGTCTGTAGTTGAGCTGTCATAGCATCCCAGAGCATCCTTTCACCTTTTTGCCTTTCAGCGGTCACTGTTCGTTTAACGCTTCTAATTTCAGGATGATTTCAGGATACTTTGTCAAATATTAGTTCTACCTACATTTAGTCGGCGTAAGTATTTACATTCACAAGCAACAGTAGCATGCAGGAATACTGAATATCCTTCATATCTAACTGCCTGTCAATAGCCCAACTCATGACAGGTTTCAATTAATTACAAAATTTTGTATTGTATTTTGTATTTTTCATTTATTTTGAACTTTGCATGAACAGGATATCATCAGTTGTTTTTTCTTCTCTGCTACTGTACTATTGTCATGTCAAAGGATTGTGTTTTCCTGTTTTAAAGTGCTTCTCTTTCTTGGCTGGTGGGGTCTAATGGGCAGTGTTTTGGCCTTGTCAACCCGTCCTGGGCGCCAAAACTCTCCCTTTCCACAAGAAAGAGTTTTATCACGTTGGGAAAGAAGAAATGGGAGGCTCCGTAATCCTGGAAGCTTTGATGGTCTTCATCAAAACTGTAAAGGTCTGCTATTTCCCATGATTTTCGCTGCATTTCCTTTCCATAAAACTATAAAGACTTTATTTTTCTTTTAAAATGTGCTCATTATTTACTCATCCTTAATTGACCTGATGCTAAGTCACACCACATAATTATTGAGCTTTATGGGCCAGTTCAATATTTCAGACTCTCAACCTTTTCTCAATAGAGTTAAAAGGGTTATTAAAGGGCAACAAAGTCTCTGTATTGGTTAAATTAAGCACTTGAATCTGTATTAGCACTGCATGCTAGCACAGTTCCATTTCTCTCTGATTTTTGCCTGTTTCACGCGGCTGTCATTTTAAGAATGAAAGAGAGGCTCCAGTGGGAAGAAACTAGGAAGTGGGTGTGATCGACCATAGCATTGATCATTTATGCTGAAAATTGGAATGAAAATAAATGTTGAATCCCACAGGCTGCTTAACTGAAGGCTACATCACCAGCATGGAAATAATGTTAATGTTAAAGTATTACATTATTGGTCAGATAATGACTGACTACAACTTCAGCGTTAAAGTAGGAACTTGCACAACAGTAAGATATCCTTTTCTTGATTTTTTTTCCCCTTCTTTATCTGGGTCTCTTGCCACCAAAACCTCCCTTTTATTCTTAAAATGGAGGCCAAGTGAAATGGCCGAATAGGAGTCAGTTGGTCTTAAACATATACTGAAGGGCATCTAATGAATAAAGTTATTAAACAGCAATGTTTGCTTTTGCCTTTAAACAAAACATTGTGCAAAAGGTTCTGACAGGTGTATAGAAAATGCTTTTGTATTTATAAATGATAGTTTGTGTATTTATGTAAATTTACAAAATTAAAAGTTAACGAACAAAACGAAAACCTGAATCTTACTAATAAAAACTGTTGCTACCTTTTGTTTGATCAGGTGTATGACAAAACAATCATAACAAATAGTTGCTTATGGTCTTCAACTTCACAAAAGTTAGTTTTGAAACAGCTGTGTTTAGAAACAGCTGTGTTGGAAGCTTAAAACTGGTTGAGGAACCACCAAAATCTGCTACCAAAGTGACTGATTCTTTTCATGGCAATATTGAGCATCTTTTCTCAAGCTTGTTTCAATAATGAGTGGCTGCAGGCAACAGTGAAGCAAGGTGGAGCGTTCTTGAATGTTTGGGGGTGCACTTTGGCAAAGGGAGTTGGAGATTTGGTCAGGATTAAAGGTGTTATCAAAGCTATCACAGATAGTTATCCATCTTGCAATATCATCTGGAAGGCATATGATTGTCCACAAATGTATTGTGCGGCAGGAACAATGACCCCCAAACATGTTGCCAAAGTCAATATAAACTGTCTTCAGCGTAAAGTAGATCAAGAAGTACTGGAAACGGAAGGATCAAAACAAATAATGATTTCTCTTTTGTCCAAATAATGATTTCACTGCATTTTGTTCTTTGTTAAAAAGAAATGATTGACCTTTCTATTTTTGAAAGTGGTTTGCAGCACATTTCACACGTGCCGTTTCCACAGTACTGCATTTGGGAAGAATAATGTTTTTAACTCTAGATCTCACAATGTTTCTACTAATAAATTAAATAAAACTAAAAAGTCTTTAATCTTCTACTCAGTTCGGAATATTGCATATGTCTGCTGTTCCTTATTCCTCTTCCTGTTTGAGTGAAATCCAAGAGAATGCGCTCTGTTGATTGAAAGGCTATACATTCCTCCATTCGCTCCTGTGGCTTCATCAGTGCCATCATCCATGTATAGCATGACTGAAACTGGAAACGTTATTTTCAAGGCAAAAAAAATTTGTTTTTTTTTCTTAGATGTATTTCCACAGCAGATTGAAGGGGTGCGACTGATTATAAACAAGACCCTCAGTAGTTTTTTTAAGGTATGTCTATTTATGACAATGTTGACGTCAGTGGCACTTTAAAGTCATCTTTAATTTAATAAAGTTTGAATTGTTGCAGGTCAGTCACACATTTCACCTCAGTGCTGTTGCTCCTTCCTGTTACCGCTTTCATGCAGAGCATTTGCAGTCAGACACAGACAGCAAAGACAAGGTAAGGACCTGGTTCAACTTTTGTTTCAGTAGAAAAGCTTATTTTCTCCAGATTTTTAAAGTTAGACCATGGCTCTTGTCCACATGTACCCGGTTATTTTTAAAACACAGATTTTTCGGAGAGGTTACTGCACGATGTTACTTCTTATTTACCCAAGTACAAAAAATTTGAGTGAGATTTTTAGGAAGATTAAACAGAAAACACAGCTTTATTTGACATAAACATGTGGAAGTAAATCAGCTAAACGCATGCATGCAGCACTGCCTGAGGAGCAAACTAAAATGCTCTTGGAGAGGGGGGAGGGGGGCAATTTAGACAGAGAATCCTCTCTCAGAGAAAGACAGGACACAGAGGCTAGATGCCAGACGGCAGCCCTTTTTAAGAGCTTGTTGTTTCCTGTCTGTTATATAAAAATGATGACACTGTACATTTTTTTTGTAAATTTTGAGTGTTATTGGTGTGTAATTTTGGAAATTGATGTGTGGACAATGGGGGAGGGGTGGGGTGGGGTCAAAAAGTTGACCCAAAAAAAAATATATATATTTTTTAACGCATTGAGTTGACACGGCAACCCGTCAGATAGCTTGTACTGTACTCTTAATGTACAGCTTTAAAACCCACAGCAAAAAGTAAGCATTGATTAAACTCACAAGGAGTTGATTTTAACACTTTTTGTGGGTGTATCCACACTTTTTAAATAAACACAATCAAAATAGTCAATCACAATCTAATTGTTTTTAAACAGAGAGTGAGAGTTAATTAAAGAACTCCCCAAAAGTGATAAAATGGCAGATACATTAAACTTTTCTGAGTGATTAATCATCACTCTAGATTGAACAACATTATTAACAGTTATTTTGGTGCTAAATGTGTTGAAAAATATCACTTTGAGGAGTTACTTTTTTAGAATTTATCTCTCAAAACGGTGTTCAATACCCTCAAAGCACATCTTTTTCACAGCATTTAATTTATTTATCTTTTAAAATGCCTCTTTATTTTCATTTACACCTTTAAGCTATGTTTTATTTGCGAACAGTGGATGAGATCATTTAATAAAGCACAGGTGGTAATGATAATTGATGAGTTTTGAATTTTGACAGTTTGAAAAGACACTTTCGCTGGAATCATATTTTTCCATTTTGTGTTTTGTTAATTACATTAATTTTGTTCATACTATGTGTTAAGCGAAACAGTTGCACATAAAACGTTTCATCTATAAATCAAAAATAATAGTACATGTAAACCACGCTAGAATCTTATTCTGAATTAAGAAATTGTAAACAAAGCCACTATTTCACCACAGTATTCTTATTTAAAATGTGCTTTTGCGTTGTTTCTGAATGATTCTTCTATTTTAAAAGAAGAAGAAAAATCAAGGATTTCATTTAACTCTATAGATATTGTTTAGTTATGTCTTATTACAGATATAAAAAAAATTACAGGTTATATAAAAGATATTGTTTGGTTGTCTTGGGAATATTCACTGTTTTGTGGTTGGCATGAACTAAATGGTTGGGAACTGAGGCACTGAAATAACCCCGAATTGAGAGACTGAACATTTGTTTGAATATTAAACTGCATTTATTGTTATTTAATACCAAAAACCTGCAGAACTTGGTACTTTTCTCTTATATGCGACAAACCAGGCGCCTGCTTGAATTGTGATTCTGATGGTCAGAATTGATTTGATGAGATCACCGGGTTTCTCCTCTAAATGTTCCACAAATCTTCTGTGTATGAAGGACTCACCCATGTTCATTGGGGAAATGGACTCGTCTGGCAGCTTAAACGCTCATTCTCTGCTTCATCTCAGTGAGAAATTGACAGCTAAAGCAGTATTTCAGGTTAGTAATGTGCTGTTGTACCAAATTCCATCATTTTATTCCGT
>SRMA01025460.1:63784-94082 GCA_007224835.1 Danionella cerebrum | reverse complement strand
TTTTATCAACTGTGTAAAAGTTAACAGCCAAACATGTAACATGAACAGACAGTAAACAGTAAAAGTAACAAATAAAAAGGCTGTAATGTTTTTCTTTGCCCCCACTCATCATTCTAAAGTCCACCATTCGTTATCACCATCACTTTTCCAGTGCAACATTGCCCCCACATTAGTAATACCGTAATAGCCAGTAACATTGTCACTACATTACTAATAATAGCCAGTAACATTGTCACTACATTACTACTAATGGCCAGTAACATTGTCACTACATTACTAATAATAGCTAGTAACATTGTCACTACATTACTAATAATAGCCAGTAACATTGTCACTACATTACTAATAATAGCCAGTAACATTGTCGCCACATTACTAATAATAGCCAGTAACGTTGTCACTACATTACTAATAATAGCCAGTAACGTTGTCACTACATTACTAATAATAGCCAGTAACATTGTCACTACATTACTAATAATAGCTAGTAACATTGTCACTGCATTACTAATAATAGCCAGTAACATTGTCACTACATTACAAATAATAGCCAGTAACATTGTCACTACATTACTAATAATAGCCAGTAACATTGTCACTACATTACTAATAATGGCTGGTAACATTGTCACTACATTACTAATAATAGCCAGTAACATTGTCACTACATTACTAATAATAGCCAGTAACATTGTCACTACATTACTAATAATAGCCAGTAACATTGTCACTACATTACTAATAATGGCCGGTAACATTGTCACTACATTACTAATAATAGCCAGTAACATTGTCACTACATTACTAATAATAGCCAGTAACATTGTCACTACATTACTAATAATGGCTAGTAACATTGTCACTACATTACTAATAATAGCTAGTAACATTGTCACTACATTACTAATAATAGTTATTAACATTGTCACTACATTACTAATAATAGCCAGTAACATTGTCACTACATTACTAATAATAGCTAGTAACATTGTCACTACATTACTAATAATAGCCAGTAACGTTGTCACCACATTACTAATAATAGCCAGTAACATTGTCACTACATTACTAATAATAGCTAGTAACGTCACTACATTACTAATAATAGCCAGTAACATTGTCACTACATTACTAATAATAGCTAGTAACATTGTCACTACATTACTAATAATAGCTAGTAACATTGTCGCTACATTACTAATAATAGCCAGTAACATTGTCACTACATTACTAATAATGGCCAGTAACATTGTCACTACATTACTAATAATAGCCAGTAACATTGTCACTACATTACTAATAATAGCGAGTAACATTGTCTCTACATTACTAATAATAGCCAGTAACATTGTCACTACATTACTAATAATAGCTAGTAACATTGTCACTACATTACTAATAATAGCCATGAACATTGTCACTACATTACTAATAATAGCCAGTAACATTGTCACTACATTACTAATAATAGCCAGAAACATTGTCACTACATTTACTAATAATAGCTAGTAACATTGTCACTACATTACTAATAATAGCTAGTAACATTGTCATTACATTACTAATATTAGCCAGTAACATTGTCACTACATTACTAATAATAGCTAGTAACATTGTCACTACATTACTAATAATAGCTAGTAACATTGTCACTACATTACTAATAATGGCCAGTAACATTGTCACTACATTACTAATAATGGCCAGTAACATTGTCACCACATTACTAATAATAGCTAGTAACATTGTCACTACATTACTAATAATAGTTAGTAACATTGTCACTACATTACTAATAATAGCCAGTAACATTGTCACTACATTACTAATAATAGTCAGTAACATTGTCATTACATTACTAATAATAGCCAGTAACATTGTCACTACATTACTAATAATAGCCAGTAAAATTGTCACTACATTACTAATAATAGCTAGTAACATTGTCACTACATTACTAATAATAGCCAGTAACATTGTCCCTTCATTACTAATAATAGCCAGTAACATTGTCACTACATTACTAATAATAGCCAGTAACATTGTCACTACATTACTAATAATAGCTAGTAACATTGTCACTACATTACTAATGTAACATTGTCACTACATTACTAATAATAGCCAGTAACATTGTCACTACATTACTAATAATAGCCAGTAACATTGTCACTACATTACTAATAATAGCTAGTAACATTGTCACTACATTACTAATAATAACCAGTAACATTGTCACTACATTACTAATAATAGCCAGGAACATTGTCACTACATTACTAATAATAGCTAGTAACATTGTCACTACATTACTAATAATAGCTAGTAACATTGTCACTACATTACTAATAATAGCCAGTAACATTGTCACTACATTACTAATAATATCTAGTAAGATTGCCCCCACATTAGTAGTAATACAGTGGTTCTCAAACTTTTTTAGTCGAGCCCCCCTGTAATCAAACACTCCCTAATTGCAGAACATGTTACTTTCGTTTGTTATCTCGTATGTACATGTGTGAGATGTACCGTTGAGAGATGATTTGAGTTTGAGTTTATTAAAGAAGAGTTTCAGTCATTGAGAGCGTTTTGTTTACCTCACGCGAGCGCGCGAGAGAGAGAGAGATAGAGAGAGAGCGAGCGCTGGAAACAATCGTATGCTTTTTGTTCTAATATAAATCCTTTTGATTTTTGTCAGCTTATGAAAACCCACATAACTCCATTAATGAAGGATCAAACTGTCCAAGTTTGTGAAACTGTCCAAGTGAATGTTTAGCGGAAATAAAACCCTCACAGACTGAAGACGATGCTTATCGATCATCATCTTATCGTCAGGCTCAAAAAACATAGCAGACAAACTATGAGCTGTGCCCATTTCACAACATGAAATGTATTTTAGCGTGAGAAAACGGGTTTGTAGCGTGAGAGATCACTCAAATGCGAGAGTCAGCTGATCTCTGTAGTTTCGCTCGTGACGTAAGTATGGATGCGGATGCCAAAGGCATTGTGGGAAATGTAGTTTTTCCCCCCGTTTTCGTTACGTCCGCGCAATGGCAGAGATGGGCGATGACGTCAGCGCGCAGCGCTTGGTAAACAAATATGGCCGCGGCTTCGGCCTAGCTCCGGAACTCCGGAGCTCTTACACCTCTCATACGGCCGTTACCGGACTTCGCGGCGGTTTGCATTCGGTTCATAAGACGCACTAACTTTTCCCCCTCAGTTTTGGGGAAGAAAAAGTGCGTCTTATGAGCCGAAAAATACGGTATATCTATTACTTGATCTTAACTTAAAGGTATAACTTAATCCATATGTTTAACTATTGTAAAAACAAAAGTCAAATTTCTGAAGTGTATGCTAATAATAATAATGTATTTACCAATATCTATGTGCTTGTGAAAAAAGTAAGTGAAGTTATTGGTTGGCACCCCTGGCAGCAATATCCTTGACCAAGCACTTCCTGCACATTGCTGAGGAGGAATTTAACCTAGAACTGTTTTAGCACTTTTCTATTCATTCTGTGCCTCATGTTGCACTTGTGCTCAAAAGTTTCCGACTCTGGGACAATGTTTGGATTTCTTGGCTATTTCTCAAAAAATATGAATGAACTCAAATGTGCAGTTCAGGCAAGACATCCTAAGAATTTACCAAAGTTGGAGGCTTTTTGCCAAAAAAGGGGGCTGCTTTACCAATAGAGAAAATAAAGAACCTCAATGACATCTACCTCATAGACATCAGGGTGTTATTGATGCTTAAGGAGGGAATATTTAAGAGCTCAGGCTCATGTGAAACGTTTCTTTTAATATGATTTGAAGAGTAAACAGAGTTCTTAGACAATAAATGGCTGTACCCAACCACAGAACCAATCTGTCTCCTTGAATTTGAACACAATACTTTCAATATCTAAAACGAACTTTTCCCCTACGAATGAAAAAAAAAGTTTCCCAGGCATTTGTATGCTGTCCCCTAGCTAAAATCAACTGGAATCCAGTAGCATCAAGTCCACCTCTGTGTTTCTCTGCATAAATAAAGCTGTTGGGTGCAGCCCTCAGTGGTTTTGTTAAGAGAGCAAGCGGGTTCATGAAGGTCAATGAAATGTTGAGCAGTTCAGGGATGAAGTTAAGGAGAAATTTAAAGCAGGACTAAGTTATCCTCTTAAGCCCTGAGGCCTATTTTCCGAAAATCCTATACTTTTACTTTTTAAGGCATTTCTCAGCTTTTACAAGGCCTAAACTGCAAATCTTGGTATCAAAATGAAGATAGGTTCTTGGGGAGTGGTGTGGATGAGTTAATTTGACAGTCAAGAACACTGGGTAAGAGTAATTGATGTTGGAATGGCCAAAAAATGAACTCCGCCTAAAAAAAACACATGTTTCCTCCAATATCTCCTTATTTTACTTATAACGAAGCAAATAAACACAATCAATTGTAACCACTACATGTCAAGAACATCTGTAGCAAGTTTGGTGTTCATACTACAAGAAACTAATATTCTGTAAAGGTTTTGATTGAACAAAGTTCAGGCGTAATCCATGTTGGCACAGTTTGGCACAATTTGGCACAATAATTGAAATATGGAAAAAATCTTGTCCAAAGCTTCCGCTACGTTCATGGTCTTCTTTTCTTGCTTACGGACATGATTTCAGCAAAAAAAAACTCCTAAAGAAACGCTGTAAAAGGGGGGTGGAAGCTCATTTACCCCATCTTGCTGCGCTTTTGGGAACCTTTCACTCACAAACGCTTTGACGTCGACCTTCTGCGTGTCCCTACCCCCCGACCATCTGTCCAATCCGGGAGCTCTATATATCGCTGGAAAGCTCTGATTCTGAAGAAGCCAATGAGATCAACCATTTTGAGACTGACGGGATCGCTAACGAATCACACGATGCGCAGCGTGGAGAGACCACCTCTTACGCACGGGGAGTCATTCCATATTTGGTGACGTCATGACGCCACGGAGCAACAGAAAAAAATCAAAAATGGCGTTTGCGCGAAGCTATCGACCGGACATAACAACAAACAGACTTTTATCGCTATGGAAATAACTTTGTTGAAAAAACGGCAAAGGTAAGACAAGATTTACATGCTTGCTTGGTTTTCGCTGGTGTTTTTTCGGGGAACTTTCGCTCCCTGCTCTGAAATACTTCATTCAATGTAAATGAGTTGCATATCGCTGGATTCAGCTGGTTGTTAGCTTTCATTTAATGTAATGGTTTGGGTGTTTCCGTTTATATTGTGGATACATATCGCACATAAACAAAAACGTGGTCATGAATTATACTCCGGATATGTTGTTGTTTATTTGCATGGCGTTCGAGCTGTGGTTAACGGATATGAAATTGAATTAGATACGTTTTTAGAGGAGTTTCCGCTGAACACAACAGTATTTAATATGTGTGGGTTATTCTCAGGGTTCGTGAGCTATGAGTGAAAATGTAACGCACAAGGGGGCAAGTCCCCGGTACCGGGGACTCTCGGGCTTAAGAGGTTAAATTGCAGATTTTAATATTTAAGGATTTTTTTTAAATGTTATTTTTTCCCCAAAATGCAATAACTCTGTGGCCCTTTTTTACAAAACGCTATAAATCTAAGGCATCAATAGAAATGTTTATATTTACAAGAAAAAAACATTCAAAATAAAATAACAAACAACATTTGATATTGTATCAAGTGGCTTGGTCCAGAATAGATCTTTAAAACACACACAGATGTTGGACTCAAGTGGGCAGTCTTGTCCAGCAGTCTCTTCTTTCGCCTGCCGGTGACTTTGGGATGTCTCCGCTAGATTTTATTGATTGTGATTAGTTGACTCTGTTCCATCTTCATGGATTGATTATAATGAGTCAAAACTTTCGACAGCTGGCATTTTTTTACTTCCCCAGCACCTCATCTTCTTTGTGCTGGACTTGGTTTATGGCATTTTGTGAAAAAACTTGACTGACGTTTATCGTGGTTTTGAAAAAACAGCCTAACCAGGACTGCATTGCACAGCAAGTATTGTGTTTTTTTTGTTTTGTTTTTTTTTTTTTTCAAAATTGATTATGGGTTTTTCAAATGTGATACACTTCAGATTTGGTACTGACTCGTTTTTTTTATTATTATAATTATTATTTAAATGCTGTTTATCGCATTTTGGAACCAAACTCCTAAATTGTTAATTCCCATAGAGATGGAGAAGGATACAGGAGAAGAATACACGTATTTATCAAAGCATTTTCAACTGTCAAGAAGAAGCATTATCAAGATGTTACCATCAAGATACCAATACAGATAGGAAGCAAAAAAAAAATGGAAAGTGAACTATTAAGAGAGGTTTCTAAAGACCCTAGTAGTAAATGACTGGAATTGATGTCTCAACAAAGACAATCAGTTGAACCCTGCACAGGAATGCACTGCAAGGTTGCTCGGAAACACTGTTCCAAAAGAAAAACAATGTAGTTACAGTGTAATGCATTGGAGATGTTGGTCCTATGAATTTCGTCAAAAGATTTGAAAGACAACCTCAGATTGTCTGCAAGAAAACCTTTGTTTGGATTGACATCTTTTAGCACTATAATAACTACCCCCAAATGTGCGAAGCAGGTATATTCGACTGGTCTGCCAAGAAAAATCCAATTTAAAATCTGAAGCATACTAAATTCCAGAGTTTGTTTTAGAAAACCAAGAGCTTGACAGATATGCTCGTGAATAATAGGCTATTATGCCTCATACTTCCAATTTTCCAATATTAGCAATATATCAGGTGGGGGAGGGGTGCTATTATGTGTTTTGTCTACTGTGTGAATGGTGAGGTAAATGTAATGTTATTGCTGTACAGTGGAAATTGTGGAGAAAGTATTGTATATTACTTAAATTAAGCGTTAAGTTGCTCTTTTAGAACTATCCCCAACATAATGTGGTCATTCATTTTATCTGGCATCAGATAGAAAGGATGAGTGTGTCTAAATGTCACCCCCCCCCCCCTTTTGATTTGTCAATGAATGTTCTCCACATGAAACTTTCACATACAAACCGATGAAGTATGTGGAGTGTTCAGCCATTTACTTATGTAACTTATTACTAATCAGTCTCACATTAATATCCATTGTTAAAATTGCACATCAATTTGCCACTACCTCACTGTTGGGAGTGAAAGCCAAAAGACTTGATTATGTCTTCCTGAGGCTTAAACGCTGCTTCCATTGAGTTGATCTCCATGGCAACCCAACTACCACCATATTTCTTAATGGGTACCACGGGTTCCACTGATTCAGGCTTTAGGCTGCGTGGTTTCTTACCCAGGGAGAAGCATTCACAACAGCTCCTCTCTGCAGCTATTTGACGTGTGCTCATAAAACACTGTTACACAAATAAATTGAGTGGTTAGGGGCACACACACACAAAAAAAAAACTCTTAAACGGTTCATGTAAATGTACAATTGTGTTGAGATCAATACACTGAAATCATAACAACAGGAATAGGAATGAAAAATACCCGTGTGCTTTTTTTTACATGTTAATGGAGTTATATTTAGAATGATACCCTTTCGCTGCAATAACAGACAGCTTCATGGATTAGAACGCGCTGGCACCTATAATGTCAACAGATTCATCATTTAATGCATTTCTCATAAATGCATAACTGTGAACAAGTGGATGAATACATTACCAAGCTATAAAAATTGCTGATACATTTCAGCTCGTGTGAAGAGGTCACAAAGCAAAGTGGAGACTAAGCCGTAGACCACATGAACCAAAGCTAATTATAGCACATATACCTCTCTCTTATATTGACTGCTTCTCATTGATGGTCTCTATATAAGTCGCTTTGGATAAAAGTGTCACCCAAATGCATAAATGTAAAAATGTAAATGTAAATGCTTTTTGCTCCCAATGTGATGCCCAGAATGACTGAGATTGCTTATTTCAGATAAAGTGAAATCTTATTGGTAGCAGAACTAGCATCATGAAAATTTTTTCAATAACTATTACAACAAATACAAGGCTAGACTTCTGATCTCAATCTCAGTGAGCTCATCAGACACAATGTACTATAAATAAAAATACAGGTTCACATATATTATTCATGTCTAGTACCATGTCAATATTTAATTCCTAATATTTTACAGAGATCTAGCATAAAACGATAAATGAATCAAACAGATTACTCACTTTTTATGAGTTTCGTATCTGCAAGTTGCTCCAAGACTCTGTAAAAAAAAAAAAAAAGTCAGACTAAAACATGCTTTAATAATTCAGTCTTTCCTCTTCTATGCTCTGCTGTTGGCCATCCCAGCTCACTTTAGGCAGGTTGGACAGATAGCAGCTCATGGCAGATGTGATATACCTGCTCACCATTCACACTCACTCATGTGGACAATTCAGAGCCCCTAATTAACCTGATTGGCCTGTATTATGAACCAAGGATGCCCGGGGGAAGCTGTCCACTCTGATAAGTGGTGAAGCTGAGACTGGTGTCTAAACACAATTAATTCTAAAACTGGTCAAAACTGGTCTCGATGGAGTTATTTGTTGTCATATGCAGATTATTTAAATGCAGTCATTTTGCACGTCTTGGATGCTTATTTTATGGTAGCATGTTTTGGTTAGGGTACCAAGCCATAATCTGAAATAATTATTAAGGTATAATTATAGAAGTGTAACAGTATATAATGGAACAATATATTGCAATATACTGGGAGATATCGTGATTCTTGGAGGGATTGTGATTCTAGTCACTTCTGAAACTTCTTTATCTTGTCTTCTTGTTTAAACTCTTAACCCCTGAGGTCTATTTTCCGAAAATCCTATACTTTTACTTTTTAAGGCATTTCTCAGCTTTTACAAGGCCTAAACTGCAAATCTTGGTATCAAAATGAAGATAGGTTCTTGGGGAGTGGTGTGGATGAGTTAATTTGATAGTCAAGAACACTGGGTAAGAGTAAATGATGTTGAACTGGCCAAAAAATGAACTCTGCCTAAAAAAACCTACATGTTTCCTCCAATATCTCCTTATTTTACTTGTAACGAAGCAAATAAACACAATCAATTGTAACCACTACATGTCAAGGACATCTGTAGCAAGTTTGGTGTCCATACTACAAGAAACTAATATTCTGTACAGGTTTTGATTGAACAAAGCAACAGTTTGATTGGCACAGTTTGGCACAATTTGGCACAATAATTGAAATATGGGAAAAATCTTGTCCAAAGCTTCAGCTACGTTCATGGTCTTCTTTTCTTGCTTACGGGACATGATTTCAGCAAAAAAACTTCTAAAGAAACGCTGTAAAAGGGGGGTGGAAGCCCATTTATGCCATCTGTGTGCGCTTTTGTGTAACGTTTTGTGTAACGTTCGTTGTAACGTTCACAGCACTCCCAACGTTCGAGCTTCCGTGTGTCCCTACCCTCCGACCATCTGTCCAATCCGGGAGCTCTATACATCGTTGAAAAGCTTTGAATCTGTAGAAGCCAATGATATCCACCATTTTGAGACTGACAGGATCCCCGACGAATCACAGGATGCGGAGTGTGGAGAGACCTGCTCTTACGCAGAGGGAACTTTCGCTCCCTGCTCTTAAGGACTTCATGCAAAGTAAATGAGTTACATATCGCTGGATTCTGCTGGTTGTTAGCTTTCATTTGATGCCATGGTTTTGGTGTTTCCGTTTATATTGTGGATACATGTCGCACATAAACAAAAATGGTTTATGAATTATTTGGTTCATTTGGTCATGAATTATACTCCGGACATGTTGTTGTTTATTTGCATGGTGTTCGAGCTGTGGTTCACGGATATGAAATTGAATTAGATACGTTTTTAGAGGAGTTTCCTCTGAGCACAACAGTATTTAATATGTGTGGGTTATTCTCAGGGTTAGTGAGCTATGAGTGAAAATGTAACGCACAAGGGGGCAAGTCCCCGGTACCGGGGACTCTCTGGCTTAAGAGGTTAAAGTAATATTTACTCTGTGAAATTATCCTTTACTCACAGTCTAATGAGAAAGAGTTTAAGATTATCCCTCTCCATCACTTGGAGTAAAAAAGGTGACTTAATGTAAACATTAACACTTCCTCCTAGTGGATTGATGGTTTCATTTAAATCTAGACCCTAGCCTTCTTAGCTTTGTGGTCTCAAAGCTTTTCCAATGAGGATTCATTATATAAACAGTTTCAAAAGTTTGCTAAAAATAGTTTTGTAAAATAATGTCATGCATATCCGTTCGTGGACATAATATCAAGGTATGTATCGTGATCTTCATCAGGCTGTGCGCACTTAAACAAGGAAGAGCAGGGAGTCACACCATTCAGTGCAGGAGAAACGGATCATTTCCCTCTGCTGGGAGCAGTGGATGGATGCCGCAAGAGCTACAGAGAGCAGAAGGAGCTCAGGATGTCCCCACCTACCAGGTCAGTTGAATCACCAGGCATGACTGGCCGCCCGCTCCCCATAGAGAAGGCTACTGGAGCACTCTGGCCATCCTGCCCCCAAGGTGTCGACCCATGAAGACGGGCCTATAGCTCAAAGTCAGAGGATAGTCTAGGAATCCAGCCACAGGATATCACATACCTCTACATATCACTGGACTGATCGGGGTGAAGGCACCCAGAGGACTCCTCAGCGCACATCTGTTTTACACCTCCATCGCCACTATGAGTGACTTTTTATTATATATTTTGTGCACTATTTTAAATAAAAGCGCCCATGTCTCTCTCGTCACCCAATACATTTAATAAAAGTAGGGTTGAAACAACAAAACAACGTTATACGATAACAGTTGACAGTGACAAATGTAGACAACAAATCTCATTATCGATTAAGGTGTGATTTAGCTTCCGTCAAGCTTTAACACGTCTGAACCATTCGTCTACTCCATAAACACCAGAAAGAAGAAGAGGAAGAAGCATAAACACAACAAATGTCTTTTTCCCGTATCAAAGTTTAAGTGATTTGAGTGACAATAATTGTTTTTGCACATCAACACAGTACGCTCAGTTACAGTCACAATCGTTGTTTACTGCAACAAACTGTGCAAAGAAGACACGGAGCATAACATACAAGGAGGAACACAAATGGCTAGATGAAGAGTATAAACCCACCCCCTTCTCTGTATAATTTCACTATGGGCAAGATTGTTTCATGTTTCAAGCAAATACATGTGATTTATAAAGATATATCCTTTCTACTGCATGGGGTTCAAAGCACCAGAGTGCTGCGGATTTTAGATCCACAAATGCTCAGTACTATGAGTTCTGCCATCACATGAACCTTTTGAAAAGAAGAAAAGGAAAATTACTAGATGCTGCTTCCTACAACTCTGCACGAGAAAGAACTGCTCCTAAGATGTTCTGTAAGGATTCAGATAAACTAGTGTCAGAGAAGCTGAGATCTTTCTTTCGAAGGAATTATTTCTTCAACCCATCAAATTTTCATTTGAGTAGCTGATATAAACATGGAAATATTTTCTGAGAGAAATAACTCTCAAAAAGGGAGAAACCCATCTAACATTATATAACCCATCTAACATTGTATTATTTTAGGGGACGTCAAATGCAACCAAATTTCAATCATGGACATCATTAACGGTAAATACTGTCAAATACTGCCAAAAGTAGCATGTGTCAAACTTACTAAAAATGCACTAGTTTTATATAGTATTTACTTACCTTCCATGGCATCCAAATATCAAGTAAGAATAATATTACGTTCATCGCCCAGTAATTATTTAAGGCAATTTACATTTTATGTAATTAATCTAAAAAAAAAAAGTGGGTGATTAATCAATTATGGAAATTCTTATTAGGCGCAGCACTTATTAAAGCGTATATTTATTCTGAGCATTTCAAGGCAATATAATTTGGTTTATTTTCATCCAACAAAATCACAATTTAAATCATGTTCAATAAATTTTATTTGTTGAATTTATTTGTAAAAATTTCTAAACTTTTAGACTTTTAGAAATTTGGGGTAATTTTCAAGCAATTTACAGTAGTAAAATGCTTGCTATCTTTTTAGTACAAGCTCAGCTTCTTTTTTTAAGCAAGTATTTTTTACAAAAAATCCACACAAACAAAACAATTCTGAATATTATTACATGTTTACTGCAAAACGTTTTTGTGTTTTATAACAAAAATCAAGGTGTTGAGACAAAAAAAAAAAATCCCACCAAAAAGGTGAAAACAATGTGAAAATTATATAAAAAAAAACACAGGCAAACCTTATACACAGTTCCAAGCACTTTTTGTTATTTTTTTTTTACTTTTTGCAAAAATACAAGCCATATCACAGGTATTGTACTTTCAGGGGTTATTCTTTCTTTTCACCTCAAGATGGCATGGATGCTACTCATTTGGGGTTTGAAAAATGAAACTGAATGACAATTGTGCATTTCTCACAACTGAATTTGAAATACCTATGTGTCATAACTCTACAAATTTATATACATTTAAAAATATCAAAACCAACACATTATATTTGAAATCAAATTAAGAAGTCAGTGGCATGTCATTCCTACCTAGTTTAAAAGCCTGTTTGATTGGCACACGCCCCGGTAACAAAACCTAGGTTTTTTCTTTCTTATTACTATATTTCTCTTTCAGTCATAACAAGATCACTTCATTTACTTCAAAATGAAAAAAGTTTATAATTGACTGGGGTATTAAAAACATATTAAAGAATTCCACAGCATATGAGCGAAACAGATATCTAAAAGTTGCCTGATGTTGCTGATGTAAGATAAATAAATTATATTAGGATGCCATTATTATAAACAAATTCTCATTATTTTATTATTTACAGCAATCAATGCAGACTCCAAGGCAATTCTGTTAACGGAGAGTGGTGTATCCTCACGCTTGGGAATGGAACTCTCACTGTTGTCATAGCAACATTGGAGGATGCCTTTTGAAAATTACCTTTCCCGTGCAAATTCTTTCAACTGACATCTGACAGCATGCACAAGTGCGGAAAACTGTCAATGCCAATGTGCTAAAATTTCATAAAATCAAACCTTAAAATGCAGTATTATAAAAGGGCAGTACATTTATGCTTGACCTTTTACACCCAACAGAACGTCATGTTCAGTACAAGCTGAACCAGAAAGGACTTTTTCTTTTTTCTTGTCTTTACACATACCGCTCTCACTATTCAGGTTAAAATGAGACAAACGTTTAGAAATGCATCTAAAAATAAGCAGCATCTGTTCCCTCCGTATAAGAGCAATACAACTGCTTTAAGGACCCGGAAACCTATAAATACACACACACACACACACACACGCACACACACACACACACCCGCACACACACACACACCCGCACACACACACACGCACACACACACACACACAACCACACATGAGGAGAACATGCAAACTTCTTCCAGCAGTCCCATCGTCAAACCTCGAACCCGCACCCTTCTAACTGGAAAGCCCCCAACTTGCTGCCCCAATTTACATTAAATATTAATGTTAAACTTGGACAATCAGAGTGATCAGGGGAGGGGGAAGGAGGATAGCATGTGCTTTTCTACAGGTTTCATAATGTCAAATTTAAGACCTTTTTAAGACCATTAAGAATCGAATTTAAGATCTATAGTTTAACTTTAAAGACAAATTCAAAAGAAAACACAGAATGACAGAAATGTAACAATTGAACCGTACTTTAATACAGTACTTTTTAAATGTTATGTTTTTTGCATAATAAACAGTATGCTTCCTATACACTGTGAGCAACTGGCCTCAGCTAAAGCCTAATCCAGTGTATCAGTAGCTAAAATGTGTCTGTGGTGACTTCCCAGGGAGATTCCTTCCAATATAGAAAGGTAATTGGCTGTTGCATGTTTGTCTCATTGTAGTCGTAATAAAGTGAATTACGTTTAGAGTAATGAATCAAAAAACTACACCACCACAATTACACAAAAATTGTGTAACAGTTGGGAACATATAGGGAAATATATTTAAGACCTACAACTAGGGCTGAACGATATTCTGTTAAGAAATTTGAACTCCATCATGCTCCAATGAACTCCATCATGCTGGAACAGGTAGTAAAGATACACAGCTTTGGCTTGAAGCGGAAGTGGTAAGTGGTCACTTAATGACTCGCCCAAAGACAAAAAAAACACAATAATGCGTCAAATTACAACTCAATCAATGCACAATCTGGTTTTGAAATGGCACATTTATTATTGATATCTAATGATATATGTATAAATTATTGTTGTCACCAAGTTGTTATTATTGTTCCCACCACACTGTGCATTGTTGTTGGTTTAGTTCAATTATGAATCAATCTCTACACAAAACAACAATGCAGCACTCTGATATGAAAAGAGAAAAATATTTGCTGCTGTTGTTGCTGCATTAACAAAAGATTCAACCGTATTCTAGGAAGTAATCCAATATGCTGGGGAAAGAACTCTGATAAATTATATTGCAAATCTGTCAAACTGAGAAGATTCAATTGAATGTGACATTTAGCAAGAGTGAATGTAACACAATGTTCTCTTACAAGCATAGCACTTTCTGAATTTATGCTTTCTAATAAAACTCATATTGTGTCATAAAAATCAAGGAGAGAGAGAGAGAGAGACAGAGAGAGAGAGAGAGAGAGAGAGAGAGAGAGTGTGACAATACATGCCAATGATCTTTCGGGGTTGCAGTCGTGCAAAACAAACTTTTCCCAGTAACTCCATACACTTTTAACTTGCACTATTACACTAATGCTAAATAGTGCTTAAAGTGAGAAAAATCGAGCATAACTTTTCAACATTCAAAGCTAATTTGTGTTAGTTGATCACAAAACAGAAATGTGGATCATTGGATTTTGGAGATGTTTATCGTTAAGTAAAGTGAGATAAAGTTAAAAAACAAGGTTTGGATCTATTTCATGTGTTATGTGCCTTGGGTCACTTTAATTTTCACTTAAATAGATTTTGAGTATATTTGGTTATGTTATCTTCAGTAGGTGTGTGATTGCGGTCACCTGGAACTTCCCTCCCGATTTGACTGCATCTCTACTGATTGGTGCAGGACAGAGTGCCACGGGTTCAAAAGAGGCGGAGTTTCTCCGATCAGGGAGCTCAGTCGGGTTGTCACCGTGGTCAGTGCAGAGCTCCGGGTTCCAGCTCCATCAGCAACACACCTTCGTTAATGTTTAATTGAATTTCTTTGCGTAAGATCTGCGTTTTCTTAATAGTCTTTCTTTCATTTTGTATAAGTTATTGTTTGGCTACTGTGGTGGGGTAGACCTAAGTTTATTTTCGAATGATTGTATTTTTTTTGTTAGGAATTTTAGGGAAGTTGTGTTGTGTTTTACATTAATTGTCCTTTAGGGAATTTAGGGGGTTGGTTTATTTTTGTAGTGGGTTTTGTTTGTTATTTTGGCCTTTCTCCACCTAAGCCACTTTCTTTCTAAGTTAAATGTTTGTCTGTTCTTTAATAATAAAATTGTAACTTTTTTTACTGATTCGATTGTGTTTAGTGTTTTGTTGACGGATGTTAGAACTCTATTATGTTGTAAGTTTTTTAAATCTCACCTATACTCTCCTCCCCTTAAAAATGAGTCGTAACACATGCAAATATTGTAGAGGTTTAAAATTGGGATTCGTTTAATCTTTCTAATGGTGTTTTGTTGATATTATGCTTTGTTGGTTACCGTAACCGTTAATATTGCTGCTTAACATTCATCAGGCAGTAATGCTCTCGGTGTCTGTTAACATTTATAAGTTGGTGATTTGACTGCACATTTGCCACTACCATAATAGTAACCCCCCCATACCCCCCCACACCCATTGCAATGTCATCTTCCATCACAATATTTTACATTGGACATAGTCGATGGCAAAATTGCTCAACATGTTGTGTTTAATATCATTTGTCTAGAATAGAATACCTTAAATACATTTAAATAAATATTACAAAAGTTAATATATAATTCCAATTTAAATACGAGAAAATGCGCAATCGTCTTTCAGTTTCATTTTATTGACCTTACATCGGTGCTATCAGTCCCAACTAGTGGTGAAAAGAAGGGATAACCCTTGGAAGAACAATACCAAAGCTTAAACCCAGAGAATATGGGCACTTTACAAAATAAAGTCTAATAAATTAAACAAATAGAATTCATAATTTCTTGGGCAGGACAATTGGTTCATCGACTTTAATATTTTTACAAATCTTAAGCTACTTTTTATGCATTTAATGTCAATTAATTAAACCAAAAACCCATGGAAAACAGCAAAAGCCAAAAAATCATAAAGCGTGTGTTTTTTCTAACAATACACATATTCATATTGAACCATTCGGGCACTTTTTTTTATGGTTCTTCATGTGATTAATTGATGTGTATCATTATTTTAAAAAGCCTTGTTTACAGACAACCTATCAATGAACAGCTTCCGCCAATCACTGAGCGAGAAAGTTAAGAGTCAATCTTGTCGAGAAGCCTGTGTCTTCACTATAACCATGGCAAGCAAAGAAGTGAAGCTGACGAATGAAGAAGAACCACTATCCTTCAAATCTGTTGTTTGGGGAGATTTCAAATACAACATTGCTGTCATTCACACACAACCAGAATATCCACAGATGTCTTTGTCACTTTAATATCCCTAACAAATCCCGCTTTAAAGTATGACCAAGTGTAGAGGCTTTTGTACATCTTTCAGCTTAGTGTTTTTCTTTGAAGGGAAATCAGGAACATATACATTTCAGGAAATAAAATTTCTGCCAAATCTCTATTTTCATCAATTTTCATCTAGAAAGTCAAGGGGATCAAGGTAAGGTCTATTTTTTTTTTTTAACTTAAGAGTAGAATCATCAGAATAATTAACAGTTTGGGATTATTATGTATAAAACGCAGCCATTTTAGAAATCAGTCTCGCCCAGTTTCAGTGAATGGCCCAGTGGGAAAGTGACGTCAGTGCTTACCCTATCCATGTTTTTAGGCAGATGTCACATGACGTTTCCAGAGCATGGCTCTCCACTCTCCCATTGACAGACAATGGAATGTTTCGCTTGAATTAAAGCTTATTTTGATGTAATACAACCCTGAAGGTTATATAGTCTACAATTCTATTTTTTTAAAAGTGCAGCTCTGCCATTTAGTTGATTTTGTTACTAGTTTTTTTTCTCCCCAGGTGACAGATCTACTTACATTGATACGATGGACCAAAGCTAGTCTCTGATTACCAAAATTAAAAACCGAAAACAAAAAAACAAATCAAATATGTCATCCATATTTGCATTTTTTTTAATTAGTTACTTTTATGTTTCATTTTGGTTTTAAATATGAAAGTTAGATTAACTCCAACCATTAACTCCTGCTGGACAACTGCCCCTGTAAAACAATAATAACTATTTTAAATAATAATTAAATAACAGCTTCAGTGTAAGTTCTCGTAATCAAGCATTGGTCAAACCCAGTCAACATCAGCTGATCAGATTCTCGTGCAATGTCTGGGCAAAAAAGAGCAACGAACTAAGCATCAGACACTTTCTGTGACAGTTTATTTTGAACACTGGCTGCAATCCACCTCATAATTTTAGCAAACTGAAAACAACATTCTGAAATTATTGTTGGATACAAAGTTCTTGTGGGATTTTGGTTTCTCTCTCATTCTTAAAATCCAGGGTCCCTGTCCCCAGCAATACTGCCAAACATAAACATTGTGGAGACATAGTACAAGCAGCTGCCTTTTTCAGACGAAAACCCTGCATGGAAATAACCCAGGTGTTGTTTTACATCAGAGCAAAGGAAAATCTAGGAGAATGTCTTCACTACTTGAAAATGTGAACGTGACAAAATGTACGAGAGCAGCAAATGCCAGGCGAACGGCACTTTGAGCTTGGCAGCTTTGAGATTTCTAATGGAGAGACTGGCTATTGACAGCCTGTTGATTTTGGTAAAATGTCACACTCAGGAAGCTCTGTCGAGAACATGACACAGGGCTGCTCATGCCTGCGTCTGGTTTTTAATGTCACTGGACCTTCTGGGCTAATACAGCAGTTCAGTGGAGACAGCTGTCAGTCTGGGAGAGAAAAGGGAGCCTGTAAGAGCCCTAATTGGTTTAGTATGTGAACAGATACCAGAACAATGCACTGACATGGTACAGACAGCAAAAGGAGCAATGCTCTAATGAAAGAACCTTCTGGATTAAAGCAGACTTTTTAATGGTGAATATTGCTAAATAAAACTGATTTTAAATTGTAATTTTTTTTCCTTATAGCATAAAATATTAGTTAATTTGGCCAGAAACTTGTCCATGGGAAAAGTAAATAATTAAATAATACATAAAATCATGACTTCCATCTAGAGGAGGAAACTCTTCATCATATGCTCACTCCCCTGGAGATAACAAAACTGTCCAGCTCAAACGAAGCAGGACAGGACGATACAGGAGGACATGCACATGTTTACTATTTGATCACCGAAGCGAGGCACAGTCACAGAATTCAAATTCAAACTCGTGACAGAAATTCAAATTTCTACATTTTAAAAATTTACTTTAATAGACTTTAATTTCTACAGATTTCAACAGACAATTGCATGCGACTGCCCAGAATTGCATGCAATAAGGAGCTCATGCATGTGTGTGCCAATCGCACAGTGTGAAGTACCAAAGGCGTGCTCTGCGAGAGTTACAAGAGAGTCGCAGACTGGTCGTGAGTTATTTGGCTGTTATTTAATCTGTGGCTGTTGGCGAGTCACAATCGGCCAGTGTGAAATGTGTTCTTACTGGAAATAATGTCTGTGATTGCCAGCAGCCAATGAGAGAGCCACATCCAGGGTAACGAGAAGTTGCAGAGGAGACACAAAAACGTAGATGACAATATAAGTAGTGGTTTTGGTTCAAAAGGGGCTTCTTTTCTCTCATTTGGGACCCCAAAAATGAAAAAAAAAAGAGTGTTGCCATTTTGGACAAAAATCCCGGTCTTGCGCTTTAGTCTAGCACTACCCAATGTTACCCAACCTAACCAGCTCTCCAGAAATGCAGCCCCAAATGTTCAAAGAGCCTTCACCATGCTTCAAAGTTACCAACACTTATTATTGTACCGCTGTCAGCTTCAAACACCTAATGCCATTTCTTTGCACTTCGGTTCCTCGTTTCCTGGGCCAAACATTGTATCTTGTATCCACAAATTCTGTAAGATAGAACAGCTAAACACTCACAGAATCCTTGGCTGAGCGAGACCTTGCTAATGCAGTATAACTACCTTGTGTCTCGTTGCTGCGCTCATTCTTGCCATGATAAAATCACTTTCTCAACCTCATCTAGGTAGAAAGTTTGGTTGTTCCTCAGCCGGTTTTAAGCTGTTTCAGTTCACTGACTGGTCACTTTGCATTTAGTAAAATGTACCAAAAAATGTATTTGTATATATAATTGCAGCATTTTGTAAAAACCTTGAAATGCTCCTTATGTTTGACAGATTATTTGTAGATCTGAAAAGGGCCGTTCAGAGTTAACCCAAAATTGGTATCTTCTGAACACTTTAATTTCTCGGTAAATTAGGGCTCTTCCAGTAAAGACTATAATAGATTCGAGCTTGCACAACTTACTAATCACACAAATCCATTTCACAGAATTATTTTCAATTTGATATGCTCAAAAAGTTAGTCCTACTTTAACTCCCAGCCCCAACTGAGGTCCTTCCTTGATAGATTGAATTGAAATGTCAAATGAGGCCCTTCAGAGATTCATCTAGAAGTAATGAACAAATGGTAGATCTCTGAAAGACTGTTCTCAAACAGACATCTACACTATCCAGGATAGAAAGCAGAGAGCCGAGGTGCAGATGTGCACATGTTGGACAGAAAAATGCTGAGAGCAAACATCTGAATCCTGTAGATCCACAGCATTCACTCAATCACCCCAATGACTAATCCTGTAGATTTCCACTCTTGGTAAAACTTGTTGAGATATATCTGCCATTAACTTTTATTTCTAGGGGTGTAACGATACACTCTGCTCCTTAAAATTACATTCACGGTACGATATGTTCATCGTAATATTCTACTCTAGGGCATTTTTATCCAACTATTGAAACCATCATTGGAAAAAAAATGGAATTTAGAAAGTTTTGAGACCACAAAGCTAAGAAGGCTAGCATCAGGTTCGATTTGTCTGACTGCAGTTGATACCATCCATCCACTAGGGGGCAGTTTTATTGTTTGCATTAAGCCTTCTTTTTTACTATAAGTGTTGGAGAGAGCTAATAGTATAATAGTCTTTTTAAATGCGAATAAAGGATAATTTTATCCTAGAAAATATTACATAAAACAAGAAGACAAAGTAATGAAGTTTCAGAAGTGACTAGAGTCAGAATCACACGAGAAGCAAAAACACTTCAGGTTCTAGACGATATCTCCCAGTAGCTCCACGATATGTATTGTGGCAATTGTGTATTGCTTTATATTGTGCTACGATAAATTGTTACAGCCGTGCAAATTTCTATTTATAATCTTTTCAGACAATACCTTTTGAGAATGTATGATCATGGTACATAACGTACTGAAGCAGAGTTCTACAATCTGACAAATGAACAATTGGATCACTCTGAAAATAACTTTTATTTAGTCTCAACACTTTAAAATTTAAACACTGTTTAATCTCAAATTTTGATATTTGAAAAGACCAAATGTAAAGCTCCGAATTGTATTTTCAGTTGTTGAATTATTGTGTAATAAAGAAATACTATTTGTTAAAAAAGATATCAAGCATTGCCACAAAAACTGTTTTAAGTGTAATTTATTAGAGCAAATTGTAAAGTATTACAAATGCCGGATCGAGGCATGCCGGTGACCTTCCTGGAGGGAGTTTGCATGTTCTCCCTGTGGCTGCGTGGGTTTCCTCCAGGTTCTCCAGTTCCCCCCACAATCCCAAAACATGCCGTTAGGTTAATTGAATAATATAAATTCCCCTTAGGTGTGAGAGAATGTTGCCCTGCGATAAACTGGCGACCTGTCCAGGGTGTACCCCTGCCTCTCGCCCAATGTGTGCTATGGATAGGCACCGGCAGACTCCTGTGACCCCGAAAGGGAATACATGGGTTGGAGAATGAATGAAGGTTTAAAATAACAATAGCTGCATTTCCATTAACATTATTTCATGCACATTTGAAATATCGCATGGATGGAGATGCGCTTACAGTTTGATCTGATACATTATCCAATAAGAAATATTGGGGTTAAACTTTTAACAAAATGCATTTACGGAATAAATCTCAATGTAGTGCAACTGGAATTCGCTTTTCTGTCGGAACTGGGCGCAACTCAGTGAAATTAATGGTCTAAGCAACAGACCGATTTCACTGCACAACATCTGAAATGTTCCTGTCAAGTCTGTCAAAGTGGTTTGGAATTTTCAACTTCCAGAACTGTCTTAAACGGTGTTCCCTGTCTTCTCCCGCCTCCAAAAGCAAGATGACATGACTGCGTATATTGTGTTTTGTCTATGTGTTCTGAAACCCAAGTAAGTGATAAAAATGATTCTTCTAACGCAGCAACTTCCTTTTTTTTTATAAATTAGGCTACAGTTTATCTGAAAGTGACAATTTTATCCTCTTGAACTCTTTGGATGGAAATGATGCTTTATTCACAAATATATTATGTAATATTTTAGTTTTGCACATAAATAAATCGCTTATCTTTGAAGTGCTAAGGAACAGCGCTTGACGCCAAATTATTTAATTTGATTCCAAATTAGTACTTTAAGTTTTTTAAATGACTTTCAAATGATATTCATCTCAATAGCTCACACTACAATCTACTTTTCCCCCAAACATTTAAAACCACACTATTAGGTTTGCTATGTTCAGCAACCTGATAATTGACTTAAATATGATTTATGAATTTTTTTATGAAATTAATCACCAACTGCTTTACAAATGCAAGTGTCTTGAATGGGGGAAAAAACAAGACCAAGGATCTTCTGCAATCTTTGTTACCCTGCTAATTAGACAGATTAGTTAGCTATAATTAAAGCCCTCGACAAAGATAGAGGTGTTTGACCTCAAACTACTGTAATCAATAATTCACTTTGGCTGATTTATATACTGCCCAGCTGTGATGTATTGAGGGCCTGAATATCATTATGGACGTCTGGCTTATCTTATCTACCCCGGGAGTTTTATCAGCTTCTTGTCCCAGCTCATTCAAGCTTCCCAAGTCATTGAAGGCTGAAACCGAAGTCTGTTTTCAGTTCTGGACATAATGAATGAATGAAGCCAACAGCTTCGAGTGAACTCACATAACCTCTTTCTGTAGATTAGGTTAAACAAGCCCAGAGCTGACAGCCCAGACAGTGAAAGGCTTCTAAAACTTCTCACTTCACAGTGCTAATTTGAACAAGGCCTTTATGTTTCAATTTGTCTGTAGAGTAAACTGTAGCATGGTTGTTAAACCTCTCCCTGGCCCAATTAAGGGAGCAATGCTAGCATTCATAGGCCAGATCGCGCTTCTGGTTTGGGAGGAACAGGGGGCTGTGGTGATGCCCCTGGCACCCCAGTCCTGGCAGCTTCAAACCCCTGTGGCAGTAATATTAAGTGACCGCTTGAATTCATGGCCTGCGCATGCATTTTATATGCAGAGGCGACGAGGAGCTTTCATATGGTAGAGGCGCACGGCACCACATTAGTAAATTGTGTAGATTCATGATTCATTAGGCTGCTGTCGTGAAAGAATGCACTGACCTGGTGTGAGAAATATGCCAGCTTTTTTTTACGACCATTAACACGAGATCCGCTGTATTTCAAGGTGCAAATATGATTGAACCATGATGAAAATACGCTTTGAGTGAAGGATTCTTTTTCTGCCGAGACGTACCCCAGCATGACGATGACCCAAAACACAAAGTACCTATGAGTGGCTCACGAAGAGTTACATGAAGGTACTGAAGTGGCCTAGCCAGTCTATATTTTATTTATTTTATTTTTAAGTCAGACCTTGATACCCTTATGATTTGAAAAGGATCGGCGTGAATAAAAACCCCGTCTGAGGTTCAGCTGCTGCGAGAAGGACACATACAAATGCTCAGTTGCACTGAATTTTCAATGCTGTCTTTCTAAACTTACTCGTCAATAAAAAAATAATAAAAGTGTTGTGTTAAAAAAAGTTAATAAAACTCCACATGTGTCTTTCACTCAAATATGTGCAAACCAAGTGTGTGGGCAGAGTGAAGCTAAACCGCAGAGATTGCCCCATGGTGATGGCTGGAGAATGATTTCCGCCCAATATACCGTATTTTTCGGCTCATAAGACGCACTTTTCTTCCCCAAAACTGAGGGAGAAAAGTTGGTGCGTCTTATTGAGCGAATGCAGAGCGCCGCGAAGTTCGGTCACGGCTGTATGAGAGGCGTAAGAGCTCCGGAGCTAGGCCGAAGCCGCGGCCATATTTGTACACCCAGCGCTGCGCGCTGACGTCATCGCCCATCTCTGCCATAGCGCGGTCGTAACGAAAACGGGGGGAAAAACTACATTTCCCACAATGCCTTTGGCTTCCGCATCCATACTCACGAGCGAAACTACAGAGCTCAGCTGCCGTTTCTCACACATTCAACGCATTTGAGTGATCTCTCACGCTACAAACACGATTTCTCACGCTAAAATACATTTCCAAGATGTGAAATGGGCACAGCTAATAGTTTATCTGCAATGTTTCTTGAGCCTGACGATAAGATGATGATCGATCTGCATCGTCTTCAGTCTGTGAGGGTTTTTTTCCGCTAAACATTCACTTGGACAGTTTCACAAACTTGGACAGTTTGATCCTTCATTAATGGAGTTATGTGGGTTTTCATAAGCTGACAAAAATCAAAAGGATTTACAAAAGGAACAGCAAGCATACAATTGTTTCCATGTGTTTGACGTCAGGTGCACAGATGCACAGCGTGCTCTCTCTCTCTCTCTCTCTCTCTCTCTCTCTCGCTCGCGTGAGGAAAACAAAACGCTCTCAATAACTGAAACTCCTCTTTAATAAACTCAAACTCAAATCATCTCTCAAAGGTACATCTCACACATGTACATACGAGATAACAAATGTAAGTAACGTGCTCTGCAATTGGGTAGTGTTCTTAACCAGGTAAGAGCACATAAGGATCATATCTTAACACCATGCAACCGAATTGTCACTTAAATAAGTTATAAATAATGAGTTATTTAACATTAAGGAGTAGTTACATTTATTTTACATTAAAATAATTATTAATTAATTATTAAATAATTATTATTTTACATCTGGGGGTGCCCAGATTCTTTTAAAGGTTTAAAGGGGGGCTCGACTAAAAATGTTTGAGAACCACTGTATTATTACTAATGTGGGGGCAATCTTACTAGCTATTATTAGTAATTTGGGGACAATGTTACTGGCTATTATGGTATTACTAATGTGGGGGCAATGTTGCACTGGAACAGTGATGGTGATAACGAATGGTGGACTTTAGAGTGATGAGTGGGGGCAAAGTAAAACATTACAGCCTTTTTTTTACTTTACTTTAACTGTTTACTGTCTGTTCATGTTACATGTTTGGTTGTTAACTTTTACACAGTTGATATAAAACATTTTACAAAAGTATTTGGTTCAGAATCTTTTTTTTTCTAGATCTTCCTCTTTTAAAATTGGGTGCGTCTTATGTGCCGAAAAATACGGTAGGTCTATGGGAAAAAAAACATACTTTAAAAATAATTTCCTCTGAAATTACTTTATTTAATGATTTTCTAAAAGCTATCTGTACAATGAACAAAGTTCAATGACTTTTTTTGGGGGGGGGGGATTTGAGTAAGTTAAGTAAAAAAAACTAGGTGGTGCCATGTGATTGACAGCTCTGATTGACAGCTACACTGAACAGAGCTAGCTGACCACTGTCAACACGTTGTGAAAAAGATCAGTTAAGCTGCCAATAATCAAAGAAGAACATTATTTTTGGTTATAATAATTACAAAGTAATTTGTATATAACAGGCTGCGAGTCGAGATGCACCTGTCGATGGAAGCTGCCATGTCAGTTCCGCGATTACCTCATAGCCCAATGGCATTAGGTGGTGTTACATCGTCCATATTTTTTTACAGTCTTTTGTACTTTAACGCCACACCAGCAGAGGGAGCGCTCACCTGAATATTGACTGGCTTCACTCCCTCTGCTTCTTCTGCTATCACTTCCTGTTTGGCGGCCATTAAAGCATGGCCAGGGCCAAACAGACGTAGCAATGTGTTGCCAGTTCTGCTGCCTTACCGAGCGTTCATTGTTGACTTTTTTGGAGTACTGTAACAACAAGTCTATTTTGTAAAAAATAAATAAATAAATAAAAACCCATAGCTTAAAGGGGCCATAAAATACAATTTCTATACTAGCACTGCACAAATTGCAACTTTCTAAATGCAATTTTCATCGTAAAAAACGGCTTTAAATCATCTTGTATTTTTTGCCTCTGCAAAATGCACCGTCTACCGCTGTTCCTCTCTCAGTCCTGCTTTCGTCATACTTCTTTGGGGACATGTAGTTTGGGTATCCTGGGTAATTTAGTGCATAATGACCACCAATCGCAAGTCAAATAAAATGACATGAAGTTTCCTGTGTGCCATCTGGGCTGGAAAGGGGCATAATTAACGTTTAAAGCGCATCGAAGAGTTCTGTGTAAGTCTTAGCAAGTGAATGAATCCACCATAAATGTGTAGAAATAACCATGCGCTTCATGCAGTTCAGTGCCTGTGTATGCTAATGAGCTCTCATGTTGTTTGTGTGAGATAAAGTTAATTAACAAAATTTGGATCTATTTCATGCAAATATTGTTAGGGGTTTGAAATCGTGAATGTGTTTATTCTTTCTAATGGTGTTTCGTTGACATTATTTACAGATTCCAGGTGCTGGGTTGGTTAGCATAACCGCTAATATTGCTGCGTCACCGTTTTATTAGGCAGCATTGCTCAAATCTAAAGTTTGTGATTGTGACGATGTCGGCGCCCATCGTCGATTCCTAAATTTGAGAGTGCTCAACCTTTAAACTATTACATTATAATCGGCAGAAAACACACTTTCTCTGCATTGTTCTTCAGCATGGGTCTGCTGTTCTCATCTCTAGGCGCACCCGATCTGCATAGAGATGTACTAGCGATTAATCCTATTGGTGGGCGGAGAAAAGAACTATGGGCGTTGCAAGGAACATTGAGCCATTCTCAGCTCACAAAAACAGAATAAGGGATTACATAAACATGCATGAAAGATTCTGAATAAAACTTGAGGCATGTTTTGAAGAGTGAACAACACTAAAATATGCTAGAAATTTTAGAAGAGTTGATTTTGCATAATATGCAAAAAACAAAATAGCTTAAAATTGTCCTCTTTCATAACTTATTGAAGAGGGGAGCAGTTTGCTGCTCAATTGTTTCCACCCACACAAACACATTATTCATAAACATCTGAAATCACAGACTCCAACTTGACTGTTGCACATTGTTATCTGAATTATTACCACAACATGACTTCTGTAAGCTCTTCTGCCCACGCTCAAAACCTTGAGGTAGACAGCAGCTCCTGTGCAAAGAGTGAGGGAAAGCTTGCCCCCTTTTGGTTTCCAAAAGAAGTCAACCTTCACGGGGCACTCTAAACTATTCAAAAGCAAGTCTGTCATAGAAGTCTATAGCATCACATCCAAATGAAAAGAAAACAGCCCTCCCCTTCAAGACAGCTGGCAGCTTCTCTTTTTGGCTGCGCTCGAATAAGTGGAGTCAGTAATGAGTCTAGCCATCTGATTAGTGATAGACTTGAAGGAATTCAGCAGTGACTGCCAGAGACCAGCTCAACCAGGAAGATGAAGAGAAGGAAGATGGAATGAGGGAGAATAAGTCAAGCAACCGGAATTCTGTTCTACAAACTAGAAATCATTTAGTTCTATTTTGCATAGACATGTGGAGCTTGTGCACTCATTACAAAGTGCAAAAACATTCAAGAAATTCATACATTTAATGATCTACAATCCCGCCATTAATATCCTCTTGCTCTTTGTTTTTGAGCATGGGATTTGTTTTTTGTTTTTTTTTTGTTTTTTTGACTGATTACATTTTTTCCACAAAACCTGAAATATGCAATAGATGTATCAACATACCGTCGGTCATTTTTCACACCACAAAGCGTAGACAGCAAAATTGTTTTCTTACTTTTGAAATTTCTTCTCTACTGTATTTTAACATCGTTTTATTAGGGCTCGAACACAGAAGGTGCGTAGAAAAAATTGAAATTGCTTGGATTCTTATTTTTCACTAATATTATTGTTTTCCTTTTGAGGGCCTACAGGTGCTCAAAAAGTCACCAACACTTCAGACCTAGTGAAAATTTACGTGTCAAAGTAGCTCTATAGCGTGACCTAACACGTGTTAGCTCGTGGTGCACTAACATATTGTCACAGGCAAATTAAATTTGCCTATTTATGGTACCAAGACTTAAAAATAAGTAATATGGCTTGCCTTTCCAAAATCGAAAGAAAGCCCCCTATGTCACAAAAACCTCTTTAAAAAAGACCACTTTTGCAAGTGTCGTACTTTAATAAACTTCTCCTTTTGTATTATTTAAGGGCATATGGGATGTTAACTTACAAAGCTTTTTTGACATTGTTTAACAATGCAGGCACTGCGTTCATCGAAGGTTTGCCATAAACAGGAAGTTGTTTATAACTCCGCGGGTTCAAATTTTCCATGTGTGATGAGAGTCCACTTTGTGGCAGCATGAAAAATCCTATTTTCTGGTGTTTAACTGTGATTTCAGACTGTGTTTAACAGATATGTTTGATCATTGGCATATTGTAGTAAGGGGCTAAGACCAACATAAAAGGTCTATTGGAGTCTTCTTCTTTTACTTTCGGCTGTTCCCAGTTTAGGGGTCGCCACAGCGAATCATCCGTTTCCACCTAACTCTGTCCTCAGTATCCTCTACTCTTGCACCAACTACCTTCATGTCCTCTTTCAGCACATCCATATATCTCCTCTTTGGTCTTCCTCTTGACCTCTTGCCTGGCATCTCCATCTCCAGCATCCTTCTTCCAATATAACCACTATCCCTCCTCTGCACATGTCCAAACCATCTCAACCTGGCCTCTCTGACTTTGTCTCCAAAACAACCAACCTGAGCTGTTCCTCTGATGTGCTCGTTCCTAATCTTGTCCATCCTCGTCACTCTATAACTGAACCTCAACATCCTCATCTCTGCTACTTCCATCTCTGCCTCTTGTCTCTTCTTTACTGCCACAGTCTCCAGCCCATACATCATAGCTGGTCTCACTACTGTTCTGTACACCTTTCCTTTGATTCTTGCTGACACTCTTCTGTCACATAACACCCCTTTTCTCCACCCACTCCAACCTGCCTGCACTCGTCTCTTCACCTCTTTTCCACACTCCCCGTCGTACTGGACTGTTGACCCCAAATACCTAAACTCCTGCACCTTCTTGACCTCAGCCCCCTGTAACCTCACTGTTCTATTTCCCTCCCTCTCGTTCAAACACATGTATTCTGTCTTGCTGCGACTGACTTTCATTCCTCTTCTTTCTAGAGCTGACCTCCAACTTTCCAGGTTTTCCTCCACCTGCTCTCTGCTCTCACTACAGATCACAATGTCATCTGCAAACATCATTGTCCATGGAGATTCCTGTCTGACCTCATCTGTCAACCTGTCCAATAACCATAGCAAATAAGAAGGGACTCAAAGCTGATCCTTGATGTAGCCCCACCTCCACTTTGAACTCATTTGTCTGACCTACAGCACACCTCACTGCTGTCTTACTTCTCTCATACATATCCTGAACTATTCTGACGTACTTCTCTGCCACTCCTGACCTCCTCATACAGGACCATAGCTCCTCTCTCGGCACCCTGTCATACGCTTTTTCTAAATCCACAAAGACGCAGTGCAGCTCCTTCTGACCATCTCTGTACTTCTCCATTAACATTCTCAGAGTAAAAATTGCATCAGTAGTGCTCTTCCTGGGCATGAAGCCATACTGCTGCTCACAAATATCCACGTCCTTTCTTAGCCTAGCTTCCACTACTCTTTCCCAAAGTTTCATTGTGTGGCTCATCAACTTTTATGCCTCTGTAGTTGTCACAACTCTGCACATCACCCTTGGTCTGAAAGATTGGCACCAGGACACTTCTCCTCCATTCCTCAGGCATCTTCTCACTCTCTAAAATCCTGTTGAATAACCTAGACAGGAACTCCACTGCTGTCTCTCCTAGACACTTCCACACCTCATCTGGACCAACAGCCTTTCCACTCTTCATTCTCCCCAGGGCCTTCCTCACCTCATCCTTTTTAATCTTTTCAACTTCTTGCTCTACAATATTCACATCTTCCTCCCTTCTTTTCCTTTCATTCTCCTCATTCATCAACTCCTCAAAATACTCCTTCCATCTTCTCAGCACACTCTCCTCACTTGTTAGCACCTTTCCATCTCTATCTTTAATCACCCTTATCTGTTGCACATCCTTCCCATCTCTGTCTCTCTGTCTCGCTAATCTATACAATTCCTTCTCGCCTTCCCTCGTGTCTAACCTAGCATACAACTCATCATATGCTTTCTGTTTGGCCTTAGCCACCTCCCTCTTCACTCTGTGCTGCGATTCCTTGTAGTCCTGTCTACTTTCTTCAGTCCTTTCAATGTCCCACTTCTTTTTAGCTAGCCTCTTCCTCTGGATGATGTCCTGTACTTCCTCATTCCACCACCATGTTTCTTTATCTTCTTTCCTCCTTCCAGCTGACACACCTAGCACCTTTCTTCCTGTCTCAGTGATCAATTCTGCTGTAGTTTCCCAGTCATCTGGAAGCTCTTCCTGACCACCCAAAGCCTGTCTCAGCTTCTGTCTGAATTCCTCACAATATTCTTCCTTTTCAACTTCCACCACTTGGTCTTCTTTTCAATCTTTCTTCCCCTCTTCTTCCTGACCACCAGAAACATCCTACACAACACCATCCGATGCTGTTTGGCTACACTCTCTCCTACCACTACTTTACAGTCTCTGATCTCTCTCAGATTGGCTCGTCTACAAAGGATGTAGTCTACCTGCGTACTCCTACCTCCACTCTTGTAGGTAACTCTATGTTCCTCCCTCTTCTGGAAATAAGTATTAACTACAGCCATTTCCATCCTCTTGGCAAAGTCCACCACCATCTGTCCTTCTAGGTTCCTTTCCTTAACACCGAACCTGCCCATCACCTCCTCATCACCTCTGTTGCCCTCGCCAACATGCCCGTTGAAATCTGCTCCCACCACTACTCTCTCTCCTCTGGGAACACTCTCAATCACCTCATCCAACTCACTCCAAAATCTCTCCTTCTCTTCCA
>SRMA01025460.1:8829-59326 GCA_007224835.1 Danionella cerebrum | reverse complement strand
GCCGCAGCCTCTCTTACACCTCTCCTATGGCCGTGACAGCCCTCCACTCCACAGCGCTCTGCATTCGCCGTATAAGACGCACCAACTTTTCCCCCTCAGTTTTGGGGAAGAAAAAGTGCGTCTTATACGGCGAAAAATACGGTAAGTCTTTTTATAATAATGAAACAAAAAGACTCCAAAACTATCAACTAAACCACTGTTGAGAAACTGTGACTGTATATAATATAAACGAAGTGTTAGTGTATAGTTTTCCGGTACTTAAAAATGGGCAAAACATCTACCGAGGCGGGATGTCGGCATAGAAACTACACAAACATCGGCCTAAAACCACACACACACACACACAAAAGAAACAACAAAAAATTTGTCAAGTTCATCAGATGAAATTAATTTCAAGTTAAATCTGATGAACGACACAAGAGGATGATGCGTGATAAGAGGGGCTGTCAATCATCTATCCCTCAAGAAACCACACCCTTCATTTTGCATAACTTTAAGGCTTAATAAATCTTAAACCAACAAATAAAAAAAATTACCCCCTCAGAGTGTTCAAGAAGGTTAAGTTAGAGATTTATATCAAGAAAACTAATAGAGCTCAGAGTGAAAACAGGGGTGGAGCCAGTTTTTCAGCTCCAAAGTTGGGTTATTTGACAGTGGAGTGAATGAGGACCTGCTCAATACCGCTTCAAGCGGCCGGTCAAGGAACTGCAGTTCAGTCACTTCCTACTACACACCAAGAGGGAATGCAGGAGGTTTGCCCTTGGTGAGAAAACAGCCCAAAGTCCCAATGCTCTCTCTGATTATGTTCAGATTGTTGGATTCATTCTCCCAGTAAAATTTATGATTAAAAATGCATTTCCTTAACCAAGCTTTTGATAAAAATGTTAATGTAAAATTTATACACAATTGCATTAAAACACCAATTGTTCTTCTGCCTCCACTACTCCACTAACTATTTTCTCTGTTCTAGTCTTTTCCCAGGTGATAAACCTATTTCAAAAACTTTCATAAACCTCTATTGATGGTTTATTGCATGTATGTTCTTTACATGAGAAAATCTGTGTTACAAGTTAAACAGAAATTTCAATAAACAATACGTTTTTTTTATTCATATAGTTTCTTTTTTTGAGTTTACATAAATTATTTACATTTACATTTTACATTACATTTAAATTAAAATGTCTATAAGCCGTTTAAATGCATACATCTTAAAGGAAGTAAAAATTAAAAGGGAGTCACTTAAACTTAAAGTTACCGAATCATCTAATCATCTGAGAACTTTTACTGTTCTGGCTAAAAAATTCCACTTTCACCTCAAGGAAAGCAGAAAAGGACCACAGAGGTGTCCTGCAAACATGGACACACACACACACACACACCACCGCACGCACACATGCGCACACACACATTGTCCGTATGCTGCTAGGTCACTAAACATGGTGTTTGGTTTCTGCGCAGTATCAGCTGGTCAGCATCAGTTCTATCTCTTCATCCACTCATCTACTCACACATGGTTCCAACTGCTCCCCTTACAATTAAAGCTGCATGAAGACATCACTGCCATTGTCTTCCCCTCCAAAACGGTTGAGGATAGAAGTGACTCAGAAATAGATAAACAACATGAATGCAGTTTTATAGCTATAAGGCAATGTAACAAAAATTGACGATGGCGTTCTGATACCCAGGTGTCTAAAGCTAATCAACCCATCCTCAGTGCAAAAGTGCATGAGTTAAATTCGTGAACTAGCATTTACTTTTATGGCTAAGTTATATTGCAGGTTTTTGGATCATTAGCAAAGTATACAGAATGAATATACATCAAATGATTCATTTTTAGACTTAATATGTTTGCCACTTTGTCAGTATCAGTTGAGCAACCTAATCAGTCACATGCCTCCTACCAGTTCCCTCGTGTGAATGCAGTGTTCGTAATATGCAATTTTGAATTTTCATCTGCTTAACCCTAACCCTGAATACATTTAATAAAAACAAATTTGGATGTTATTTTCATAGCTGACAAAATTTGTGTTAAATGAACACTCCAATTTTTTACATCATTTATATCCCAGAGATAATAAGTAGCATGTGAGAAAAATAGGCACTTTAAACAACAGCATTTAACTGCACGGCAACTCCACTCTGATGTCAGAGCGTGCATGTATATTCACATAGCAACACCCTGACAACAACGGTTTATAGAGACTTTTTATTGATTGATCGGGTGGCCATATTTGTTGGATTTTCCTTATTTATTTTAAGTGTTAATCGTAGTGCAGTAGATCGATTTAAAAAAATTGACTAATTAATTACAAATTCTTTTCAATTAATCGTAATTAAAAGACAATCTTTTTGAATATGTAAATGTAACATGTACATAATTATTGTAAACTTGAGACGAAAAAAAAACTATTTAAGTTCAAAATCAGACTGTTTATTGAAAATCTTTAACTCGTAACACAGATTACGTAAACACCTGCAATAAACCATCAATATCCTCCAAATTATTGAGTTTATTGGTCACCATTTGTTGATTACAAAAACAAGTAATATAAACAGTAAAAGGAACTATAAAAGACCATTGTACAGAAAAACTGAATAACATAAGACTTCTGCAAAGGAGGAGGAATAAACTAAACTAAATGAACAAATGACCAGGTTTTGTTCACAAACTTACTAAAGACTGCATTGCTATAGTGATCAACAATGGTCCCACGCCAACTCAGGTAGGCGCGGGTAAATGTTACGATATTTTTTACTTTTCTCTTCGTAGTTCACTGTTAAGTTGTGTACAGTAACGATGCTCACATATCACAAGTGGGAGATGTTTGAATTACTTGTTTTTAAAATAAATGAAGGAGATGGAGCGAGGTCAAATGGTAGTTTTTTTTTAAACGGAAAGTAATAGACAAACTGGCCTGATAAAATTTGATCGATTATAGTGTCTGATCGTTGATTACTCTTAGACTACACTCAAACGTTATAATCAAAAAACTCTGAGAAAGAAAACAGTAAAGTAAGAAAACATGGGTGTAATTCCTGTGATGGAACAGTTGTTCTGTAGTGAATTTTGCACTTTTGTCTACTATTTTGGGTAGGCTCTTCGTTTGTTTTCATTGTATCATCAGCAAGTTAAGTGTTATAATAATCCAAAGAGCACAGTTTTAGCTAAACAGCTAACCAGTCTGTTCTGTCAAAGAACAAAAAATGAGTTCAAGCTGGCTACTCTCAACGTTTCCTTGTCAAACAGTAACAGTGAACCGTTTTTGGATGCCATACTGTCAATGCTAAAAACAGCATCTTTGATATAAAGAAAAAATAGCCCAATTATCGAGCTCAGAGAGTCTGTTCCATTGACAAATTCACACACTCCACTGAAAACCTCAGCATGTTGTGTCATTCAGAGCTTCTCATTAGTTATACAGGTGTCAATCCCAGTGCGATTTCACCTCCACAGCCTTAACAGTTATGTAATGACACTTGTCAAGCACACTTTGTTAGCTCATTGCTATGGAAACGTTGATGACTAGCAGAATGCAACGTGAACTGATGCCTGCCATGCCTAGTGTGTGTTCAGTGTTGTATATCCCACTGAAACATATCTGGTTCCTTCACAGCTCCTAATTTCCTCCGGCTCTCACAGCAGTAGCATTATTTGGAAATTACTCGTCCCCCAATCAAGATCGTTTTGTTTTCCAACTGTTTTCTTCCTACACACACAAAAAAATTCAAAAGCAGTGCATTCATTTGGAAACCCAGACTTATATTTGAGCTCAATTTTAAGGCTTTTCAGGGTGGCACACAAGAAAGTCTACGCATAATTTATGTCATCTACACCATTTAGACAAAACAGCATGAAGCAAAAACTGCAACAAAAAATATCGTAAGTCATCCATGGGTTGAAATAAGGCAAACTGTGTTGAAGCACAGACTGTCTTTCAAGAGCAGTAGAGAGTCAATCGTTTGATAAGTGTAATTTAACACCAATTCCAACTAAATTAAAGACGTGAGAAGAATCCTGAGACCTTAAAACAAACCACAGCTGGTGCTAATGATTCCAGTTTCCATGACAACACTTTGGGTTGCGTCTTTGTCGTCCTCAAAAGCAAAGAGTATAAGCAGCACTGGCTCTAAGGTCACAGGTCTGTTCATTCAATGGGAAGGTCAAAGTTCATCCCAGACATAGAAAACAATCATGTAATACTCTTCAATAAACTGACATGCCATCCGGCGAGTGTTCCTTAAAGTTTTTCTAATTGTTTATGGTCATTTTAGATCTTGGTGTTGAAGATAAACCAAAGACACTTAATGTATTATGCATTAGCAAATTAGGTGACAATTGATCTTCTCGTCTTCTGTAAGGGTGATATGTCTAGCATCTGTTGAAATGATTCGACACAGACACTCACTGTAAACTAGAGCTTGTGAGGGCGATTCGGTTAAGTGCCAAATTGGTCTGTCACAGTTTCAATGCTAATTGAGTGGCATAGCCAATAAACTCAGTCTTCGGAACAGACTGTATGTGAGTGTCTAATTAATTCCTAAAACAAAACAAAAACATTAATAACCTTCATGCAAAGCTTCTTGATCATTCCACAAACCACAAATACAACAGTGACCTCTGCTGGAGGTCTGCTGTGTCTGTTCAGATATTGAGCGCTGCTGTTTCCCTCTTAGTTTAAATTTGTGAAATTTTTGTGATGTAAAAATAAACTTAAGAAACAAAATATAAAGAAATACATGTGAGATTCAAGTGGGAACAAGACAGTTTTAATAGCTGCACTGTCAAAAAATGTATATGTTTACAAAAACAAAATACTATATCAATCTAAATTAAATTAATTTCAAAACACATTTTTAAACCTCCCAGGTGAGAAAATATATCCCTTTTATTTGGCCAAATACACTGAACAAAAAGGGCACTTCCCAAGTGGTGAAAGGGAAGGAAAATGAACTCAAGAACATGACACAATAATAGGATCACCTCTTTTATTTATAGATGAGAAAAGAACAAAAACCTCAACTAAGGGCAAAACCTCAACTAAACTAAAACTGGAAACAAGCTAAAGATAAACTACCTAAACAAACAGGTAAATAACTTAAACTAACAGACATAGTCTTCCAGTCCACATGAACCACTGATAATTGTTGACAATGAATCCACACAGGGAAGAGGGAAGAAAGGCTTAAAGAAGGGAGCAGGCTAACAAGGGAATGAGTAACAAGACAGGAGGACCAGGTGGAATACATGGGAAGTGGCCAGAATAAAAGGTACAAGAGGGGAAACCCAGACAAAGAGTAGACAGGAGGGGGCCAGAACTTAGGGAACTACAAAATAAAAGACTAGGAAGAAGGACAAAAATAAAGGGAAGGGGGAACTAGAAGGAGAACCAATATATATATTTATTTTTTTTCATGCCTTTGTATTGTTATAAAATAAACATTTTCATAGTTCTAGCAGTTTATTGTGCATTTTATTTACATTTCTTGTTGTTTACCACAAATAATAAGCTAATATTGGAAGAAAGGAGCAAATCCCTGTATGGGAGTTATTTTATTACAACAGCGAGACAAAAGCAAGCCTGTTTTGCAGGACAATTCTCAACAGAAAAAGCTCACAAGTCTCACAGTGCATTTATGGAGGTTGCATAGGGATGCTAATACTGAGTATCTTGCCACTAAATCCTCTATATCGCTCCCCTAGAAGGTATGCTCTTTTAGTGACAACTGCATTTTAACTAGACATAATTCTATTAATAGACCTGTTTAACTGTTCAAAAATACAATTGAGATGTCTACAATGTGATTGTGACTAGTCGTGACATGCTTTTTACTGATTCTTATCTAGTCTGCATAAAACTATCCAGTAATTTACCTGGATATGCTCATTCCATCAGCACATGTTATGAATGTGAGGAAGCTTGGGGGCTGGGGTAAAGACCATCCAAAACAAATGAATGACTAAAAAAATGAATGACTGGAGAGTTTTTATTCAGACCACTCCTTCAATGTTGTATTTCTGCCGTTATTGAGCAAGAATTGTATCATTTAGAATATTACATCACATAATCGTGAAAATACAGAAGCCAACAGATGAAAACAATCCTCATTCTATTACCCAATATAATGTCATTAATGCAAGATAACACCCAGCACCCACTGGAGCTCTCTGGATAAAATATTGATTCTGACGCCACTGTTGACATCAATATGTGCACAGAACATTCTCGGGAAACAATCCCTAGAGAGGATCAAATCAACAGCACTTTGCTTTTCATTTCTTTCACTTTTAACCTGAAAACATGTGTGTGGAAAACATGATCATGGATTACATGAAAGTGAAAATGAAAGTACAAAATAAAATGAGTGCAAGTTTTTTACATTTTCTTGATTGCTAAATGTATTTCGCATTCAAGCTCACTCAAGCTTAACAGTCACATTCACCCTCAGAACTTTCATTGTTACTTTCTTTTACTTACTTTTTTAAACCGTGATTGTTCCAAGTGTTTTTTCACCACTAAATTATATTGAAACTCTATATAAACCATAGCAATGAAAAGCATAGTTTTAGCTTCTGTAGTTAAATTTTTTCCTGCCAATTTCCAAATAAAGGACAATATTTTTGCATTTAAAAACTAAACAGACAGGAAAAACTATTAAATAATATGTTGACTAGCATTAAATACTCTAGCATCTATTGATTGTAATTGCAAATCATCTTAAGACATGACCAAAAGATATTTTGATCTCTTTTGAACACCTTTGCCAGATTGAGTTTCACGGGAATACACACATACCACCAATAACAAATCTCTTTAACATTAGCTTAACCACTGAGGAGTTTCCTGTGCATGCCACCCATTGGAACCATCAAAAAAATCATCATATCCTAGTTTTCAATTTAACTATTGCTTTGCCAGATGATCTGTCATGCTTCGATTATAGATTTGCTGTCTCATGCCCTTGAAACATGCATGCTCTAAATGTTTTGACTTGTACAATGGAAAATGTGTTAGAAAACTTAAAAAAGTGTACGTATTACAACACCCACTCCCCCCACAGTTGTGATGCTCCTGCTTGAGACTGGCTATACTTCAAGTGTGGCTCAGAAACATTCATTCATTCATTTTCCAACCAGTTTATTCCCTTTTTGGGGTCACAGGGTTCTGCCGGTGCCTATCTCCAGCGCAAATTGGGCGAGAGGCGGAGGTACACCCTGGACAGGTTGCAACATTCAGTCACACATTCACACCCTAAGGGAAATTTATTCAATTAACCTAACCGCATGTTTTTGAGATTGTGGGAGAAACTGCCTGGAGGAAACCCACGCAAGCACAGTGAGAACATGCAAACTCTTTCCAGGAAAGTCATTGGCAAGCCTCGAACCGACTACCTTCTAACCGAAAAGCCACAGTGCTACCCACTGCACCACCGTGCTGCCCTGCTCAGAAACAGTTTGTCCAGGATGTTTGTTTCAATTCACATTCCAATAAAATATGGTTCTTTGACTTGTAATCATAGGCGAAGCTTTTTTTTGTGTCATTTAACCTCTTATCTACAAAGGTGCTTTTTAGAACCAACCATCAAAAGGTGCTATTGAGCTCTAACATTAAAAGTGCTATTTAGATCCAACAATCAAAAGAGTTTTTTAGCTCTAACATTCACAAATGTTCAAAGTGAAATTTAGAACCAATCATTAAATGTATGAAATAAATAACATTTTCCTATTAAATTTATGACCAGCATCTGTCAACAAAAAACAAATATCTACTTTAGAACCACAAGTACCAAAAAACCCATAACAGTTTCTTTACAATAGCAAAGTGCTATAACAGTGCTTCAAAAACCGCAAACAACCAGTGAAGAAACAAAAAAAGCAAAGGTTCGTAAAAAGTGAAAAAAGTGCTATATAGCAGCTACAAACTAGAAAAGAACTTGTGAAGTACGACTCAACCTTTTTTCTAAGAGTGCAGCTTCTCTCTTTCCTTGATTGAAACACAGAAATATAATCTAAAAAAATTTCAGATCTTCAGTATAATATTATTATAATAGTATTTCATGACAATGATGGAGATGTAAAAAAATAGATGACCATACATATCGAAAAATTACCGTCAATAAGTTGCTTTTCAAAATGTTATTTTCTTTTTAAAATGTTGTCTTTTTTTGTTACATAGGGTGATCATATTCTGATTCGGAACAATCAGCACAGCCTCGAAACACAAATTCAGACAGGCTTCTCGGAGGTTGATGCTTTATTAGACTTCAATAGTACAACATTAACTTCTGTAATAAAAAAAAAAGAATTTTTTTAAAAGCTTATAACAAAATAATAGCTCTCTTAGGCTCTTTTCAAATAAATCAATAATATTAAATAATGTTCTAAATATGAACTCTTCTGTTAGAAAATCCAGCTTCAACAATATATCTCTTAATAACTGTAAAAAGATAAATAATAAAAGTCTCACAAAGATACTAACTTAACAAACAATAAGGATCTATATTTTTCATCTTTAGATGTCTTCTCCAAACTGCGAGGACCAGACCCACCCACAAGGCAGCCTCTCTGTAATAATCCTATGAAAAAGAGTGAAAACCGGACATTTTCGTGGATTTAAAAAGAAATAAAAAAGTGGATACGTCCAGGCAAAAGATTGGTCTTCTTATGTTACAACTTTTTTAACATAGCACCGATGTTAAAACACAAATGCTTTAAGAAATATATTCATTGTCTTTTTTTAGGCACGTTTGCATTTTTGGGATTTTTAAAATGATCTCTGAAATGTTTGTTGCCCTGTAGATACACTGAGAAAGTCTTCCTTTCTGGCAAATACATGTGAACGAGACAAGGATGAGTAAATGATGGAAGAATTTTTTTTTAATGGTAAACAAACCCTTCGGCAGTCAAACCCCTGAGCTGTTTACATACCAGTCATCTGCTCTTCCAGAGATAGTGAGCGCTATTTATGGTATTAACAAAAGTCATTTCCTGCAATCCTCTGCCACCCCGAAAGATAGTGATAGTAGTCTTTGAAGGGTTGATAGGGTTCCATAGCGACTACATAAATATCTGTGCTTCATCTATTGCTTCCAGAAAATGCTCTTTTCACGGACAATGCATTGTAGAAATGTAAAAATGAGCTCATTATGTCATTCTTGAGGTTCACCACTACAATTGTGATTGCAGTAATGAACATCTCCCATAAGGCACAGTCCCAAACAAACCTGTAATTAAGAGCTGCTTCCACATTCAACAAGAGCACTAATGACACAGCCACCGCTGAGGATTGACAGCGGAACAGCGTGAACTCCAGCAGGAGCTCGCTTAAAACATTAATAAATGTAACACATGCAGCAAAATGTTCAATAATATATTCTTGTTTACAAATGTGTGGCTGCTCTGCGCTGAGGTTTCAAACATAATTTGAAAGTAATGCATTCAGAAAAATTATGTCATTCAGGATATAGCAAAACAAAAAAATATAGTTAAGAGCATGTACTTAATAGTATGGTTATTAGAGAGTGTGTAGAGAGTCTAAAGCAAACAGAAAAAGCCATATCTGAGACTGGCCATAAAAAGAAAAGGATTATTATGGGCAAAAGAACACAGACATTGGACAAAGGAAGATTGGAAAAAAGTGTTATGGACGAACTAATCGACGTTTGAGGTGTTCGGATCACGCAGAAAAACATTTGTGAGACGGAGAACAACTGAAAAGAAGTTTGAATGCTACCTGACACCTTCTGTCAAACAGGGTGGGGGTAACGTGATGGTCTGGGTATGCTTTGGTGCTGGTAAGTGGGAGATTTGTTCAGGCTACAAGGGATTTTTATTAAAGAAGGCTTTCACTCCATTTTGCAAAAGCATGCCATAGCCTGTGGGCAGCGTTTGATTGGAGCCAATTTCATTCTATGACAGGACAATGATCCAAAGCACACGTCAAAATTGTGCAAGAACTATTTAGAGAAGAAGAAGCAGCTGGTCTTTTATCTGTAATGAATCACCAGATCTAAACCCCATTGAGCTGTTGTTGGAACAGCTTGACCATATGGCTAGCAGGAAGTGCCCATCCAGCCAATCCAACATATGGGAGGTGCTTCTAGAAGCGTAGGGTGAAATTTCTCCAGATTACCTCCAAAAATGAATAGCTAGAACGCTAAAGGTCTGCAATGCTGTGGTTGCTGCAAATGGAGGATTCTTTAACGAAAGTTTGAAGAAAAAAATGATTATTATGTCAATTAAATATTATTTGTAACCTTTATAACCTATATTTTCTATTCATTGTACAACTCTGGTGGTAAATAAAAGTGTGACTTTTCTTGGAAAACACAACATTGTCTGGGCGACCCCGAACTTTTGAACAGAAGTGTATTTCATGCAAATTTTGCAGAGAATGTGTTTATTCTTTCTAATTGTGATGGGTTGGTTAGCATAACCGCTAACATTACAATGTCACAATGTATTAGGCAGCAATGCTCTCTGGATCTTTTAACAATTCAAAGTTGGTGATTGGGATGACATCATCGTCCACCCGATGTTTCACATTGGTCATCGTCAAAATTGCTTGACATCACCCAACCCTACTCCTCGCAGCTCAATGCAGAGTGTATTTGGTACTACTACAAAACATTCCCCCTTTCAAACAATGTCCCACCATGCAATGTTCCACCATTTTGTGTTCCTGTCACTTTGTACGCACATATTCACCAGTATAACGATATATAAAAAAATCATCCAAAAAAAAAACAAAAAAAACACCGGAATTCGGTATGAAAAGGTATAATGCCCAGCCCTAGGTTGAAACCTAGTCATGAACTGAAATAGAAGGATCTATGTAGGAAGCGACAAACTCTGCTACGAAAGCAGGATGGAGCACAACAGCACACAAGTCAGAAACACTACATTAACAAGGTCTCTTCCAGACAAATAATTGGAAAAGCAGAATGGGGTTCAGGCAAGCTATACGAAGAAAAAATGAGCAACATTGAGAACATAGATGCAATGGTCCGCCAAGGAAACGCAGCAGATACAAGAAACATCAAGCTATTTACCATTTGAGCAGTGTCCAGCAGTGACACCCGTTCAGAACTGCCTGAAACCAGTGGGACAAAAGGTACACCCATTTACTGTCAGAAGTATGGTCAGAAGTGGTCTTCATGGAAGAGTTGCAGTCAAAAGCCATAACTTACAAGTGGCGATACATATTGGCAGAAAACTGGCAGAAGGTGCTCTGGAAGGATGAGTCAAAACTGTAAATATTTGGTTGTAGCCGAATAGGGCTGCAACAAACGATTATTTTGGTAATCGATTAATCTATCAATTATTAGACCGATTAATCGATTAGTCATCGATTATTTCAATGATTAATCAGTAGCCTTTGAGCGATTATTCTGCTTTGTCAACTAGTTAAAATAATGAGTTACAAATAAATAAAATAAGAAAATCACTTCAGCTTTTGAAATTTTAATGAACTTTGAGCAAACTAAACATGTCATTCTCTTTAAGCTTTCTAATTTTGTTACACTCAAATTACACACAAGTGCTCTCTAAGCATTGTTTACATGTTTTGTTTTAATTCAATAGAAAAAAATAAATAATCAGCTCCATTACAGACAAAAAGAAAGTTGAATGTGAACATATCTTGACAGCAGCATTAATAATTGTTGGTTTACCACTCGTTTTAGTTCATCAAAAGTAATATCCCAGGGAAATACACAGTTATGAAACTAGATATTTGGAGGGTGATAATCTAATAATTCTTAGAAAATCTGGCAACATTTCTGTTAGAAACAAATAAAGATAAGTTTAGTATCAGCATAAGATAATGAATGGTGTGAGAAAGAAATGCTTTGGTGTGTGTCTTCATTTTGTTTCTATTTTTGACTCTTAAAGCTGTTAAAATGAACTTTTCCCCAAGTTTTTTTTCCCATAATGTGAATGGATCTATATAGCTTTTTATTTTATATCAACAATTTTTTACTTTGTTTAACCCTTCTTTTAACGTTAAATGTTAATTATTCTAATGAATACGCAAATAAAATATAAACATCTAAAGTTGGTATAATGCTGTACATTCATAGATTATTACAATATTCACTGCTGTAAGCAACTTGCTTTAGGCGATTGCTTTCTTTTAAACTTTTTAAACAATATTTACAGTTGAAAATGTGTTACAAGTAAATTTGACATCTGTGGCATATAAGCAAAATAAAAATCAAAACATCTTCACGAGTAAACATTTTATTTGAACTCTCATTGGTTTAGTCTGTGCAATCACGTGATTGAATGCATGTTCACGCAGAGGGATGCTTCCTCTTTAAGTGCTCCAACATGCACGTTGTGCTCCCGTGAAAAGCAAGTTCCGCCTCGCATGTATTGCACACGACAGCATTTTTGGTTAAGTTTAGTAAAACTTTCCCAAACCTTACTCGTTCGGATTCGTTTGCACTCCATCATAATTCATAGTTTCCTTCTACTGCAGTAGCATTCAGGAGGGCTGCATCACACTCTAGCGCTACAGTACCGTAGCGCTAAAATCGCGACATGTGACCCTTACATTAGGTCACATGACATCAAACGACTACTGACAACACAAATATTTGTCAACAATTTTTTTATTGTCGACAATGTCGACTAATCGTTTCAGCCCTATAGCCGAATGCAGTTTGTTTGGGCTGGAGAGCTGTACACTAATAATAAGTGTCTGCAGGCAACTGTGAAGCATGGTGGAGAGCTACATTTCTGCAAATCAGGTCAAGAATTATCAAAGTCATTAGGAACGATCTTGAGCTTAGAGTTGAAAAATAAGTACTGGAAGTGATGGCATGTCCCCCATAGAGCCCTGATCATTGAGTGTGTATGGGGTGAGATGAAGAGACAGAAGAATGTGAGAAAGCTAACACCTGCCAAAAACATTAGCACCAAATGCACGGTCCTATATCTGTTTATCATCTTAAACGATCAACAATCGTTTTATCGCAGACCTAAGCTTTCTCACAGTCATTACCCACAGGTATTTCCGACAGAACTCAATGAGAGCTTGATTACTCAAGTCATTACAAGTACAGAAAATCTCTGCTTTTTATTGAACAAACATGAGAGGCAAACTGTGAAAATTGCTTGATGAAATCAGATTAAAAGTGTAATCAAGCAAATAAAACAAACAGCACTGCCATGTAAATCACAGGCAGTAACAAAAAGAAATCAAATCACTCGAGATCAACAATGTGGCTGAGCAAGAATACCAGATGGTGAAACATTAGAAGCCGTCAATCAAGAAGGAAACCACAGAACAAGCACAAGCAAAGGTATGTATGGCACCATGATAGATGGATGCAGTTTGTGATTGGCATACCTGTAGCATCCCAGTGGAGGCCTCCGGGGCTGGCTCCCAAGCGCCGTCGTTTGCGTATGCTTACGCCAGCCTGGGATGAATCTCGAGTAGGATTGGGCAGTGGAGTGGAGGTAGTCCGCAGGGCTGAGGAGGGTTGAGGGGAGGCTAAATCTGCTGAGAGTGGGGAGAGGGGTTGTAGATGGGCTTCCTTCTCCTGGCATTGGTTCAGATGGATACATATGTTCTCCAGGGGCCTGTGGAACAAAGGGTTTCATTTCTGCTGTCACTCCAGCGTAATAAGCTGTTATAGTGTGATGTTTTCAAGATCACCACAGAGCCTTGTACTAGACAACATGTCACACCAGAAGTGATAAATACACACCCCCTCCCGCTTGCAATTTAATTCTGTGAAAACCGAATGTGAGGAATATGAGGTAGGGCAGATACTCTTCAATACCAAGCACAAATCCTACATATTCTTTTTTGCTGCTATTTGTATGATCTCTTTAAGTAAATGTCATATTTTTAAATAGTTGGATGAAATCCTTGAAAACATTTGCTGATTTCACAACAATGTCAATCAAGATGTTTCTAAAGCTGGAACAAACCTTTGGAACAGTAAAAATTACTACTAGTCACAGGATGGTACCTGCCAAAATGTAATGCAGTTTCTACCGTGCAAAACATTGGTCCGACCGCAACACCTATCTGTGACCTATCGTTACGGCAGGACAGTCCAAACGATTCGAGAAAGATGAAAATGCTATACTTGTCTACTGGTGTCTGGGTTTGCTCATAACGGTCTTATTTTACGTTTTATTTATTTATTTTTTGTTGTCAAATCAGTTGAAATTAAGTCCTTCGTTCACGTCCGAAAGTAGATCAATATGTTGATAGTTCAAAAAACAGAAAAAAAATTGTTCTTTTGTTAAAATATCACTGAGGCTCTTAAATGAATTATTGTTTTGTATTTAAAAACATTGTGAATAGACAAAGTTAAGAAGCTTTATTAAAGAATCATTTGTAATGTTCATTTTGTTCATACTCTAAATCAGGGGTGCTCATTACGTCGTCCGGTTGATCGCGGCGTGAAATTGAAACAATATCAGCTGATCATCCATCCTGTCACAGTTCAGTAAAGTTAGCTGCAGATTCACGGATTCGGTTTTCTCTGCTCAATAGCTCGAGACCAGAATGTTCTTAGTAAACAAATAATACCTATTTTTAATCTGTGTTATGTAGCGGACAAACTACAAAACGTTTTTTTTTTTATCAAAACAAGTTTCCCTCGGCATTCGCAGAAACACATTACCGTCTATGAGCAACCCGCTGACATGGAATCGCTTAGGGACCGTCTGCAAATGACCAGATCCTAATGTTTTACCCAGAATATGCTTCATAACTTCATTCTAAATTACTCTATTACAACCAAAATCAAGCAACACGCCACTCCTCACCTGTATATTGTACTGCACGACTCAGTTTCAATAAATATTGAAAAATTTATTAGAGCATCATTTTTATTCTTGATTATTTGGATCAAAGCTCAATTGCTCCCATAAAAATCACTCTATTACCATCAATTCAGGTCACACACAACTGTTCTAATGATTCAATTCAGTGCAAGTCATCAAATTAAACTCAGGTTATTACAAAAAATATAAATAATTAATTATTATGTGTGTTTTGTCAATTCTCTATAAAGTTGAAAATAATTGTTTGTTTATTGTTGATTGATTTTTGTAGCTGGTAGATCACTTTGACTTGGTCATTTTAAAAGAAGCTCACAAGCTGAAAAAGTGTGAGCACCCCTGATGTAATGTGTGAGACATTGTGGGTAATTGCTGTAAGAAAAGAATTGTTCAAGGTTCATTTTATGTTTTCTAAATAGGCTTATGCTGTCTCTTTTCTTGACTGAAATTGTGATATATATATATATATATATATATATATATATATATATATATATATATATATATATATATTGTGATGAAGTGCTGGGCTGATCAGTGTTGCCAAGTGCGGATCATCAGTTTGCATCAGTCGCAACTGTGCCATCTGAGCCACTGGGTCACTTATGCCCACATTCCGGCAGAGGCCGATGCAGTAGAGACGAGCCTAATTAGCTTGGAGCCCGAGGAATGCTGGACATACCAACACAACGAGATCCCACACCTCTGGTCTGGAAACCTGCACTTGCGTCAGTGCTTACGTACTTTAGCGGGTGGTGAGAGAGACATAGGCACACTGGCACTGTTCAGAGCCACTCAGGACATTTATTAAAATGGTGCCACACTCTAAACCCGGTCGGTAGGCACCTCCTGGGCTCCATCAGCTTCTTGTGGCTCTCGTGGCGTCCATCTGCTGCTTCCAACAGAAGGAAATAGTTTGTTCTTTCCCAAATGCAGAACGGTGTGACTCCACTCTCCTCGGCTGTGTCGTGTTTAAGTGCGAAGGCAAATGACCCGCACCTCACACCAATGACCCGCACCTGGCAATGCCGATCAGCCCCGCTACCTCATCACAGTACATTTAAGTGCTCTCTCATATTTAGTAGAGATTGAAGTGTAAATAAGAGCCTTTACTGCTAATATAAAGCTAAATGTGCAAAATTATATTTGATTGTTGCTAAGTTCATAAAGCTTCATTTACAGTGGTATGAACGCTTCGAGTTATGAAATGTTTGAGATACGAAAGGTCTCGCGGGAAATTTTTTGCTTCGAGATGCGAAGAAAAATTCGAGATGCGAACAACTACAAGCAGTTCTGCTACATTTTCTGCTGGACGTCATTTCTGCGCTTCCGGGTTGCATTGCGCTTCCAGGTTCTGATACGCTTCAAAACACTTCTAATAATGTACTATAACAAATGTTAGAGTCAAGGTGTCTTAAACGAAATAATGTTTATAACGTGGAAAGTGCTGTTTTGTAGCGCAACTTAGAGAAACCCTGTGATGCGCTCTCAGAAGCTCTCTCTACATCTGTCTGCACTTGTGCTTGAAACCGTGCTTGTATTAGTAATTCGTGAAATATCTCGAGAAAGTTAACTTTGATACGTGGTGCCGTAATGTTTTCTGCCATCCGTTCCACCTCCTCCGACACTTCGCTTCACTCAAGGTAAGGTTTCATTTTTGTGCACATAGTACGTATTTTGCGTGTGTTTTATTATCATTTATTACATTAACAATGTGTAGATTGGATAAACATTAGATAATGTAGGATTGGACAAACGTTACTTGATTTTTCTCTGATTTTGCATTTTTCATCTACTTATACTGTTGTTCCGAGAGCCGTTGCACGGATTAAGCGATTAGGAACTCAGAAAATACATCTTATGGACATGTAAAAGATAAATTATAAGGTCAATTATTTTTTTCAACCAAGACTGGATGCAGTAGTAAGATTTGTTTTCAATGCCTCATCAATAGTTTTTAGAAATTTAAAAAAAACATATCAACATTTAATTTTGAATTTTTTTTTGTATCTGTTTTAATAGGAAAATATGGTATTAATATGGAAACTCTTTGACCATTTTAATACTGGGCTCCTTCAGTGATCTATGCTGAGCAACAGATTTCACGAAAAACAAATATGTATTGCACATTTTCAGGAATAAAGTTTCTAGCACAATATACAATTTGAAAGCAACATTTTAAATCACCAAACGAAACCTGTTCATTTGCAAGAATTAAAAGACCAAAATGAATTTAAAAACAATATATTTTCTAATTTAATAGGATACAGTACCTTGAATCGGGAAGGGTATAGCTTTGGCTTTTCCATGATCCTCTCTTTTTTGACTTTTTTCTTCTAAACAAAAACTCAACAATCCTTTCCATTCCAAACACGTCCGCCTTCTCCTTTACAAGTGAAAGTGGTGCTTAAAAGCTTTCCATGCCACATTGTGGTCATGTTAAACTGAGGTCTAACGCTACAGTTTTATCCCAGGACATCCTGTAGCTAAAGCCCTTTCTTAGTGAAATGAACAACGTCATCTCTGCAGCTCTGGGGTGAATAAAGAAGGCCGCAGTAGTCCCGCTGAGCATTCAGTGCCTGGCATAAATATTAAATTGCACCTTCAGCCAAAGTGTGTCAGCCCACGTACACTAAGGCATATCACCTTGTCAAGAGTCAAGTGGAGCTCATATCTGATGCTAGAGTTGGCTACGCGGCTTTGTGAGGCTTGAATAATTGTAGCAAGTTTCCAGTAAAGGCTTTGTTTCCACTGAGAGATGTAATAACACCATCGCAGTGTGTGACCCAGCTTTGTTTTTAATAAAAGAGTCAGCTGTAGCTTATAAATGTAGCTTGATTACACAAGGTTTGATGGCAGCGTCCTTCTCTTATACCCCTGGCAGGATTAAAATAATATTATCTGGACCCAGTGATTGTGGGCTTTTTGGAGATTGGATGCTCTTTTGATTCAGTTTTGATGAGAGCACTTGCACGAAAGCCATCTGAGGAGGTATGATTGCTTTTGATTGGATATTGAAATCCTAAGAGATCCCTGGATTCTACATGTGGGATGCTGGCTGGCTCTGTCAGTGTAATTCGCTATTCTCTAAACAGTCTATTGCGAAATGCATCCAAAGATGTTTATGAAGAAGAGAAGCAAGTTTCTTTCTTCCTTGGAAGAGTTTGGAAAAACATCCATCACAATCTGCTGAATAAAATTCGGTTTTAAATGAACAACTCAAAAAGATGCATGACTTTCTTGTGTCAACACTGACATCACGTGGACACTCCGCTATTTGCAGTTGAAAGCATTTTTAAACCACGTTAAATGACTAGAGATAAACTAGAGATTCTGAATCTTAAGCTTTCTAAAATATCGCCTCTTAGTGGCCAGTTTGTTGCACCGCGCACTCCTTATTTAGAAGATGTATTCATGTTAAAATTACTAAAGAGTACAGGCAAATTAAAACCGCATCATTAAGTGTCATGACACACAGGTGGTGCTGTGAATAAGTTCTTTTCACATATGTTCTAATCAGTGAAAAGAATTGTGCAATAATGTGTTCAGGCATGAATTAACACAGTAGGAGAATTTTCCAGTGTGTCTGGCTACAGACTTTCACTGCCACTGGCACACTTTGAGTGGCACTGTCCTACTATTGGATCAGTCCTGGCTGGCTCTCTATTGGATAGCACACGACACGTGACTTCTTCCGTGGACACCAAACTTTAAAAGTGTACTGTCAATGAACAGATTAAAACAAATGCTCAAAATATTGTAATGTAGTCTTTTCCCTTAATCTATTATGTGGTTGCCTTCTATATTATGAACGTGTACCTTGTGATTAAAACTGTGGTCCTAAATATTAAAATATACGACTGTTCAGTGTAAACAATTATTGAACTTGAACTTTTTAAATAGTTAATACCTGTGGTGACGTGGATAATTGTTACATATTCACATAATCATTTCTGCATAGAATAATACTGTTTTGTGATTGTAGTTCATTGAACACCAGTAGAGGACGCTATAATGATTGAAGTTTAACTGGTTAATAGAAGTGTAACGTAGAAGCGTTGTTGCCATAAATAAAGTAATGTCAAAAACTAACTTTATTTAAAGTTGCAACAATACCTGTTATGAATCTTTGGTCAAATTAATTTTATCTTTAAACAAAAACCAAACGGGGTATTTTAGGATTAGTTGTTCCTATTATTAACGTGTTTGCTCCAGTGAAAGTACATATGAGAGAGTGGAAATTTAAAAATAACAATAATAATTTAAAAAATAAGGAGTCAATGTCACGTGTCACGTGTTATCCAATAGTCCGAGAGTGCCAGAGTCGAGTTAGAAGTCACGTGCTTAGAAGTCAGGGGCTAACATCCTACATGTATTAATACTGATGGAGATTGGAGGTGAGCAGATACAATCAATAGTAGGAGTTGGTTATAGTACAGACTTCCTGTCAGTTTTGGGAACTTGCTCCTATAGACTTTTTGGTATGTCTTGATCTCTTAAATAAGTATTACAAATTTCAAACATGTCCTTCAAACACACTCTGAAATAGCAGTATTAAAACTGGAGAAAAAGGGATATCCTATGTTGCCACTTTGTTGCAAGTGACACTGTAGGCTGCCATATAGATTTGTTCAGACATAGCAAAAATTTCACATTTTCCTGGCCAATGTCTGTACATAGTACACAGATAAAATCCTCTAGGATGAGTTTGTTAAAGTTCAACATGCGTAAAATTAGCCTGTCCACAACCTCAAACACTCACACTCTAAACTCCACCATGGTGAAAACTAGAGAGCTGTCAAAGGATTTTTCTCTAGTTGAGGTCTATCTATGATGAACATCACGGGCCTCTCTCATCTTTGTAAGTGGGAGAACTTGCACAATTGGTGGCTGACTTTTTTACCCCACTGTATATAACATATATCATTTAATTAAATATATCATTTAATTTTATATATTTTAATATATCTGTATGTATTTATGTATGTATGTAATACATCAATATGACTGAATGCTGTGTACAGAATCCAATTAAGAAATTCAAGCCAAACTCTGACACTTGTCTCTCTATAAAAACTTGTTAGTCCGATCCGAATCCACACATGACAGACGTCTGAGAAGATTTGTAACTCAAACGTTGTTTGGAAAACTAGTCTGCACACTTGGTTACCAATTGAGCATTTTGTCAATTCAAGCCGACTTGAGTATTGTTGCTAATCATGTCCATCTCTTAATGACCACAGTGTACCCATCTTCTGATGGCTACTTCCAGCAGGATAACGCACCATGTCATAAAGCGTAAAACATCTCAGACTGATTTGAACATGACAATGAGTTCTCTGTAATCAAATTACTGCCACAGTCACCAGATCTCAATCCAATAGAGCCCCTTGGGGATGTGGTGGAAAGGGAGCTTCGCATCATGCGTGAGTAGCCATCTCTGTGATGTCCTCATGCCAATAAAGACAAAACTCTAGGAAAAATGTTTACAGTACCACAAACAATTAAGGCAGTTCTGAAGGCAAAGTGGGGTCCAACCCCGTAGTAGCACCTCATAAAGTGGCCAGTCAATGTACATTTATTTGCTCAAACCACTCTATCATCAGCTCCAAGCTAAATTATCTGAACCGTGGTCAAAGAGTCATGTGATAACATAACTGCATGAAGCTAAGAGCCTAAATATACAAAGAAAATGTAATAATGTTCTGAGATAAAAGATGCAGTTCTCTTAATAGCCATCCAAACAAACAAACAATCCTTTCTCAAAAAGACATTACCTGGATTCTTTATCTTTCTCTGTCGTACCATTCACTTGTGGCAAGGAGCAAACTGAATCCCGGCATCTGGGTGAAAGAGTAGAGGGCATACACAGCCACGTCTCCAGATCAGAGAATTTGGAGTAGCTCAGCATCTCCAAAACACTGCAATACAAAATGTAGTTATATAACTCTTTTTTTTTAAATGGTAAAATGAATGTAGTGGATTGTACCTGTCCTCTCCCATGTCTGTATTTTCATATTTCTCAGTGGCTGTTTGAGATTCCACCAGTGATGATTTCTCGGTCTCATAAGACATCTTGAGCCATTTCTGGGTGCAAAAAAAGACAAAATACAACCTGCTATTGTTGCTTTTTGACAGTTATTTACTGGAAAGGTCTTCTGAACGCTTAAACGAAGCAGAATCACAAAGCCAGTTGTCCACGAGGTTAATGTTTCAGGCACAAGATGTTTTAAGCATTTGATTCTGTAGGGTGTGGTTGATAAAGTGAACTCATTTTAACTGATGTGCATTAAAAGAAATATCAGACAGACAAGTTCAAGAATGTATATAATCGGGAAAACAGGAGGGGATGGGGGGGCATGTTGTTACATGGTGGAGCACTCATTCAGACTAATCTGAGTAGTCGACAAACCTGAATGCTGGTTGTTTACAACACAGGGAGGAGTGCATTTAGCAACGATCATCAAACTTGTACTTAATTTGATAGATCCTATTTAAAGAGCGGTACACAAAGAGACCACACGTCACAAATAACAGAATTAAAAGGGGTCATGAACTAAGAAAGCGCTGGAGCTTTTGTCATTAGAGTTGGTAGAACAATAAAGCTAAAGTGGGAGATTCGGGACTCAATGTGTTTTAGTTTTATTTAAAAAAGGTAAATAAGAGCCAGTGACAAAGTGACCCAAGTTACCCAACTCCCACTCCAGCGGCCCACACCACACTACTCCACCTTCACACTTGCTAAAGGTATCAGCCAACAAAACCAAAGCCACAGCTAGCTACACACAGTAGGGATTCAACAGTACACAAAACTCATGGTTCAGTACATACCTCTGTTTTTAACCACGGTTTCAGTTTGGTTCTGACGGCTTAGCAAAATAGTCATTTTTTTTTATTATCTTTTGTATATCCCATGACAGATGCAACTTTTGATAGAATTCAATTTCTAAATCAAACAATTAAAAACATCTTCAATACTTTAAATAAACAATATAAAGAAAACTTAGCAAGTACTGCAGCACACATAACTTATTTTGTGTCTCTCTAAATTTGTTTCATATGACTGGTTGAAGGATTTATAGCAGGAGTTACTAACAGGCTAATTTTGCTCAAAACTTGCTTAGAAACATTTTTAATACTTATATTAAGTCTTTTCAATGGAAAACTCCATGAACTAATAGTGTTTGAAGCTAAACAGAATGTTTTTTCACTGAGTGGAGTGTGTTGGTAGTATTTACATCTACTGATCACTTTTTCTGTTAAAAAATAAAGCACAAACAAATAGACATTTGATTAATGCAAGTTTTTATGTGGCTAAAAGGTTGTTGAAGAAACCATCATGCAGGGAATGTAGAGAAACGCCACTGTACTTATAAAACTGACAAAGACCCCAATAAATTGGTGCCGCTCATGGAAACCACATGCAAAGTTTGTTTCAACACTCACTCATTTTTCTTTCTATTTACACAAACATAGGCACTTGTTATAATTCTCTCACACTGTTACCGTCTTACAACACGCTTTTGTTGAGATGGATTTTGATATTTTACTTTGTTTCCCATTGTTTGACCATTTGTTGTTATTTTTCCTGTTTCTGTTGCTGGTCAGGAAGAGAATCCAGCCACTACAGCAGCTTAACCCAGCTTGACAAAAAAAAGAGTCTAGCCGGTTTAAGATGGACAGTCTTCTGTCTGTGTGGTTTCATCTGGTCTCCCACCTGCTAAGACCGTATACATTTGGGATAAGATGTTTAAAGCCAGCTGACCAGGCTGGGAGTGGTTAAAACTGAAATAACCAGGATATGGATATTCAAGTTGCAATGGCGGTTTCAGCCAAATACAGAATGAAAACACATTTAAGCTCAGAGGGTGACAACATTAACTATACATTTTATTTTTATGTGTAACTCACTTTATAGACTATGATAGACTATGTTTAATAAAAATGAAAATATGTTGAAACTGTGTGACTGAATGTGAAGTTAAACTTAACATTATGAAATGTCCTCTTGGTTTTATATAGCTTACATTTCAACCCAGGGTTCTAAACCTGGAAAGTGGACACACATTATATACTGTAATATAAATAATAACTGAACTAAATTACTTCCGCAGTCATTTGTTTGAGTTTTCACAATATCTTCACAGACTTCCCGATCTCAAATGCTGCTATCTTTAAACAGACCTCCTCCTTTTTTCACCTACAGTTCCCTAAAACACGGTGAAAACTGCACATTTGCCGGTCAAACATTGGTACGGACATGTTTAGAAAGGAGGAAAACATACCTCTTTGTTCTCCGATCCCGGACTCTGAGGACGGCGGTGGATCCTCAAAACATCCACATCCTTTTCCCGTACAAACCTGAAACTGGACTCAAAACTTCCCGTTACGTGTGTTCCACTCGGTCGAAACGAAAACTCAACCTTCTGCGACTGCATGTAGGAATAAAAAGCCGAACTTTTCTGGAAACTCACCAACTTTGATCCCGGTTTACTATGGTGAAGTTAGGACCCTATCATCTGCTACGATGATCCCCAGTTTTCATCTTTCTCTGTTCTGCGCAAGGAATAAAAACTCTAATAGATGTGTTTTGTTGCGCATTGAACGTTTAAAATGTCGATTTTAAATCGAGCCCTGTCCGGATTTCTTGGTGGCTGTGTAAGATAAGACAGGAAATATTTATGTGGTTATCCAAGAAAATGAGGGACTGTAATTATCTCACATAAACATTTCTTCATCTTCTGCTTGATGTCGGAACAAAGATCTTTGGCGTTTCCAGTATTTCACCCAGTAGTCCGCTCAAAGAATGTAAAATATGAGTCAATACATGGAGTTAAATTAACATAAAAGCCTACAGGTTATTTAAATCTCCGCTTTACACAGTGAGCTGTGCTCCAACTGTTTGAATTTTTGCACCGTTTTTAAGCAAATTGTTTGTTGTTGTTATATATATATATATATATATAATCATATTATTTTTTTATATGCCGTGGGGCCATTTATTTTTGAGTATTTGAATGTGGCCATAAAATTACTAACTGAACAAAGTCCCCAAAACTGTAATAAACCCCAGAAATTTGTATTTCACAAAAAATGTAAATGTAAAAAAGTTCAAAATGCTTTTAAACCACTGAAAAAGAAAGTTAAAGAAAATGGAAACTAAGCATGTGCTTAGTTTCCACAAAACAAAAAAACATTTCACTGCAGATTAATGGAAGTGGAGAAGGAGGTGGTGTCAGTTTTACTAGAAATATATGAAGGATCCAAAACACTAAGAGATGAGTTTGGTAAAGATTGGAGTTGGCAGGAGTGGAACCAGGCATGTGAAATCACTGTGGTGAGTCAGTCAGTGTGAACTGTAGATCTGACAGTAAAGGAGGTGAAAGGAGGAGTCTTTTAAGGGGTTAAGGATGATTGCTGTGATTGATTTATTGGAATGGAATTGTCCTCAGGGGTGATTTCTCAAAGGAAAATGTCTGTCTCCCTTCAAAACTAGTAGAATCCCTGACAACCATGGACATCAAAACGAACTATTTACAATAGTTCTATCAAACAGAAACATTTGTTTTGTTATGTCTATTGTAGTGTAGCTAGAGAAACTTCTATGTCATTTTACACATTGCTATTTGAAGTGTTGAGGTTATGACTTTATTGTGCATGCTGTATTATACAACTTTTTCTACATTTTACTGGTTTTCTGCAATAATTATAAAATGTTGCTGAAAAATACAAACAATATTTTTTTGCACCTCTCGTAAATGATGGATACAAATAATCAATCTTCCATGTCCATGTCACTTTTACAGTTAAATGGGCCGGTTTTAAAAAGTCTTGTAATCTGCTGGTTCAGCGTGCAATTTACAAGATAAACCAAATGAGGGAGCTATGGACCATGGAAACTTCAGAGACACATTTTCAGACTTTTAGATTTGAAAATCAGCAGAATTCACTCATGGCCGGATCTTCAATACAAACTAGACCATTTAGAGGTTCTAAACCATGCCTCGGTGAAAAAAATAAGTGCTGAAAAAAACTTTGCGAGGATGAAAGAAGCAGTGAGAGAGGCCTAAACATCTGTGTGTAATTGAGGGCATGGCTTGGAAATCTGGGCCAGTGTGTGGCCATGCAGCTGTGGTTCTGAATTTTGTTTTTGTTCCTTGGATACTAAGGCACCCCTGTGGCCTTGAAACTGACCAACTGCAGAGACGATCCTTTCTAGCTTCAATAGAAATGAGGTTGGGTTACACAGGGTTAAATGTCAAGGTAGAAAGGGAAAGATGTTCAAGAGATTCCTCTTATTTGTCTGGGAACCACTGCAGGATACAAAGCTCATCACTTCCTGTAAGTTTCTCTTCCACATTTCACTTTAAATATAAAATTTCAGAGTAAACTAACTAATTTTGTTCCAAGAGTATACTACTGAATCAGTAGTCTTTTTTTTGTTACAGTAATGTATAATTAAAATATTTTAGGGAAAATTATATATTCACAGAAGATTTGCCATTTCTTTATAACGCTACAAATGGCGGCCACTCAGCATAACCTGTGAAGATCCTGCAGAGCTGGGCACCTTCAGATTCAACGATACCATGAGTAATGATCGAACCGTGGATACTGGAGCAGACCTGAGCTTGGCTATTGGTGGAGCTGAGGCGTCCTGCTCACGCTGTTGTCTTCCTTTCACATTGTTTCTCCTGATTATCGGTGTATCTGTCACTGTAGTGGCCTACAGCTTTAACAGCCATGGATCCACCATCTCCATTTTGGGGCTTTTACTGCTAAGTGCTGGCCTACTGCTGTTGGCTTTGACGGCTGTCTGCAGACAATGCAGGAGGAAAACAGACTCAACCAACAGGGAGAGTCAGACTGACCTGGTGGAAAGCTGTAAGAAGAGTTGAATTCAAATGTTGAATCTTATTCTTTGAAGGTATGTGTATTTTAGAAAAAACAGATGGAGTGACTTTCTAAATGCATGTTAAAATGTGTGCATAAGCCCCAAATGTACAGAATGACATGTTGGCTGTTAAACTCATAGGAACTCTTCTTTCAAAAAATGTTCTTTCATTATTATTGAGATGCTCAATTCATGGGTTCAGGGTGTTGTGGGAATACTTAAATTGACATTTTTAATCATCATAAAAATGGGATAAAAAAATCTGATGTTTTTGTTAAAAAATGTTTTTGTGACAAAGTTTTACGACCCGAGTTACAGATACACATTACATTTGTACATTGAACCTCCTCTTGCAGTGACGCATCCATACACACAGCTTCGCCTAGGTGCACAGTCTGTGAAGATTTTCAGATCAATATGAGGATTAAAAAAGATGGTGGTTTCCAGGTCTATTGCAACAAAACATCTGTTCAACCTGCAATTAAGAGCCTATCCTTTAACAAGAGTGGATAGCAAGGAGCAAGCCAGTGTTTGAAAGAACAAATCTGTGTTCTGTGTCATTTATAGAAGATGTGTTTAAAAGGTTGTATCCTGGTTTAGAACAGCTTAAAAAGTGTTTCTAAAGTATTTATTAATATATTTATTTCTATTATGAATACTTAATCTATGCCATTGTTAAGAGGGGAACTCCATTACCAATATTAGGGTGTAACGATACACTCTGCTCACGATACGATACATACCTCGAAATCATGTTCACGATACAATATGTATCATAATATTTGACAACTTTATTTTTAAACTATTAAAACTGTTTGTTATTTGTTATCAAGCATTTGATACCATCCTTTCACCAGTGTTAATGTTTAGCATTTAATGTTTGCATCTTACTCTAATTAATGTAGAGGGCTAATTTTAAAATCTAACTTGGTTATAATGTGAGTAAAGGAAACATTTCTTCTAGTAAATATTACATAAAACATTTCAGAAAGTTTCAGAAGTAACTAGAATCACAACCACTTCTGCTGCTAGAAGCTCCATGATACGTATTGTGACATTTTTGTATTGTGCCACTATATATTGTTACACCCCTACCTATAGTGTTTTAAGTCAAATATTACATTTTCTGAGCTGAGTGTATCTAACATCTGAACACATTACTCTCACTGTACTTGCTCTCCGTCTTTGACAATGATGCTCATATTGCACACTCACATCTTTTCACTCTCTGATCACTGTCTCCATTATAAAATAAAGCTCCTGCAAAGAAATGTGATAACCTCATTATAAGTACTGTTCATCATTAATTATTCGTTCAAGAATACTTCATGTTAGTAAAGTAATGACTTTGCAACAAATTCAAATGTCATTGCCAACTCATCATTAATGAACTATTATTTCACAATACTCGCATGTTAAAAATGAAACAGTCAATAAGGTGGTCATGAGTGCATTACGTAAATATGATTTATGTCTCATTATTGTAAAGTGGTACCCATAAATTATTTGTCTGTTAAGCAATATTGATCCAAACTGCGAGACTTTTCATGGTTTTCTCACAAAGTAATAAACAACATCATATGCTGCATTTTGATGCTCCTTTTTTATACTCAATGATAAAAATTTTGACAAATAAAACTTTTCTAGCTTTTTCTACATGGTTAGAAGCATTCCAAACAAGAATATGCTGTGCAGATCACACTGGAAGTTAAAGAATTGTGGTTGTTCAATTTATGATGGGTCAAATAAGCTTTGTGTAAAAAAAAAACACCTTAATGTACCTGCCATTATAGACTGTGCTACATGAAAGAGTGTGTGAAATCTGTCGGTCTTAAACACCATAAATGATGACTAGGGGTGATTATGGAACTGTCTGTTGGCAAGGTTCAAAAGTTTTGACATTACCAACTAAGAAACCTGAGATGTTTAGAGAACATTTTATGGATTTTGTGGTTTTTGTGGTTCAAAAATTGATTGTGGTCACTATAAGGAGGTTGTATACATATGCTATAACATTTCCGTGTAAATAGCTGGATAATTGCCATTAATAGTCACTTTTATTTTTTCCTGCAGTTATTATTAATACAGATCCATGGAAAAAATATTTTTAAAAACGGTTGAAGCTAATGGTGACCAATGAATTTTCTGCTCGAGGTTGGGAGGGCAAAATATCATAAATGTGTTTTATTGCCAAGGCTTCCACATTACTTTGAATTTGCTTTTGTGAGTTACATACATACATAGAGCAGAAAAAAAGTCAGGATTCATTCATTTTCCAACCCTCTTTTTCCTTTTTTGGGATCATAGTGGTCTGTCGGCACACATTGGGTGTGACAATGCGTACACCCTGGGGAGGAAACCCACACAAGCACTGGGAGAACATGGAAACTCCTTCCAGGAAGGTTAACGGCAACCGGTTCTAACTGGAATGCCACAGAGCTACCCACTGAGCCACCGTGCTGCCTGTAATAAGAGTTTAACTGTTTCTACATAAAAATGTCCCCTTTTTTTCTTGAGAGCTTTATCAGGTGCTTTAAATCTGTCATAACGGTCTGAGTCCATTTGCTTCATCGTACCAAGAACTGGAAAATGAGTGAATACATTTTCTTTCCCTCTTTTGAATATCTCTGGATGATCCGGTCCGAGTTTTTATTTAACAGATGTGTTCAGTAACTCTTTCCCCATATTTTATCTTCCGCACAAATTCACCTCTAACTGGCACAGCTCCAGTGGTGATGTAGACGTAAACAAAATGGGTATTGGTGTGTTAATCCAGCATCTAAATGAACTGGGCACCATTCATTTACCCTAAATGCCCTGGGCTCTCCCATTGTCTTGTATTGAAATGCTGCTATTGAGCATGAGGTAGTTTATATGCTCATTCAGCTGCGCCCTCAAGTGCACATACGCTATTATGTGTCTTACTAATTGGAAACTATAGCCAATGTAAATTAAAATAAACTTTTCATATTATTTATATTCTTTTTCACACTTAGGTCAAGGAGCAGTGAGTGGCGGGGTGGCAGTCTGAAAACATGTTGCGGGTGAACTAAAGACTCAAAATGAAGGTTGTCCTGCTATGGACTAGCAACCTGTTCAGTGAGTAGCTTAGAGACAGGTTTAAGCGGATAAAAGAAAATGGGTCGATTGAGGGAATTTCATTCATAGCACCATGATGACCAGATCTGACCCGGAGCAGAAATGCCCATGTTTGAATGTTTGAAAAAATCATGTCATGCTTTGACCTTCACAAAAGTAGCTTTCAAATTAAAATTGTGACCCTACAGATAACATAAAAATAAAATTAAACATAATTTATTCAATCTACAGATGGTAGCCTGTGTCCTGCAGTGGTCTGACAGTCATTCCCCTGACCTGAGTTATACTCTCAGTCCATCTGGTAACTCTACCCCATAAGCCTCATCAAAATGTTACAATTTGGGCAGGTGGCGTGTGTAAGAGCAAAGGCACTGATGTAAGCTGTAATAGATGCTGATGGACAGATAAAGACAACAAAACAGATTTTGTGATCCCAGATTAAAATAAGAAAAGCATTTTATTTTGTCCTTCCCTGACTTCAACATCTGATGCCAGCGTTTCACTATTGACCTGCAGCTTTATTCACAGGTTTTACACCTGCTACAGACAATACATGATGTGTAAGGTGAGAGTGAGGACAGTTTTCTTGGTAAATGTTGCTACTTTATCGGTTATTTAGCATTTTGTATCCAGTATAACAGCTTTATGCGTTACAAAAGCTTTAATGAGCCTGAAGCATCCCCCTTGAGTGAGCAGGCCTCGTGATGAGTTCTGTGAACCAGGAGCAGTTGTCGGGGGAGAGAGTGCAGATGATGGGACTCCCGCTGGGTACTAACAGACGAAGATCTCCTCGATGCCAGGCCGAACTCGGAACCCGAGAACAAAGCAAAAGCTGAAGTGGTCTCATATGGAAGAGCCAGAGTGAAATCACTTGTTGCACCATGCACTAGGACCAGTCGTTAAATTAATTAATTCCGTCATCTTCCCTTTCAGGTTCACGGGGGTCTGCCATTGCCTATCTCCAGCCCACTTTAGGCGAGAGCCGGGGGTACTTCTTGGACAGATCGCCAGTCCATTGCAGGGCAACACACACACACACTCACACCTAATGGGAATTTAGATTCAATTAACCTGATGCATGTTTTTGGGATTGTGGGGGAGTATCTGTTTTCCCTCACTAGGAGGAGAACATGGAAAGTCCTTCTAGGAAGGTCATCGGCAAACCTCGAACCAGCAAACTTCTAACTTTTTCAATAAAATTCAAAATCAAAAACTTCATATTGGTTTTGTAAACTCACTTCAATTGACAACACACTCAAAAAATAGCGACATAAAACAGCAGAAATGGTATTTGCCAATAGGTGGTGCTATAACTGACACTGTAGGCTGCTACATAGATTTATTCAGACATGGATTCTTAACACGCATGGCAAATTTGATCCCAATCACATGGCACCACATCAACAACTTCCTGTTTATGGCAAAAAATTAACTTTCAACGGCGATTAAATTAAAATTCCTTCTCCAACCTGTTTTTTTTTTCCCTTTTGGGGTCACGGAGGTCTGCCAGTGCCTATCTGCAGCGCACATTGGGTGAGAAGAGGGGGTACACCGTGGACAGGTCGACACTCCACCGCAGGGCATTCACACCTAAGGATTATATTATAAGGAATTTGATTTATATTCTCCTAACCGCACGTTTTTGGGATTGTGGGGGAAACTGGAGTACCCAGAGGAAACCCACGCAAGCACACTGCAAACATTCAAACTCCTTCCAGGAAAGCGGCGAGCCTCAAACCAGCAACCTTCTAACTGGAGGGCCACAGTGCTACCCACTGAGCCACCATGCAGCCCTCAAAAAAAAAATAGAATGATATATATATGAAAAGCTGGAAGTCCTCTAGAGCTGGAGGTGAAGCTGATGAAGTGCAGCATCAGGAAGGCAGCGGCTCTGAGTGGAAGCAGATCTGGAAAAGAAACACCAGGATCCAGAAGGATGGAGTGGAGATCAGAGATGAACGTCTGATAATATCATCATTTATAGCCGCGGGAGACAGAGTTCTCCTACAGAGTTCTGAAGGATGATGGAGAGATCCTGATTGAATGAGTGTCAGAGGTAACAGAAGCTCTCTCTCTCTCAGCAGCTTCATTAGATACTCTTCCCTCTCCTCCACAGCCTACGAGAAGCTGCAGGTAGCAGGACATGAAGTAGATACACACGTGGACAAAACTGTTGGTACTCCTCAGTTAAAGAAGGACAAACCCACAATTCTCACTGAAATCACTCGAAACTTACTAAAGTAACAATAAATAAAAATGTATTGAAAATGAAATAATCAAAATCAGGGAGGTTGGCTACTGTCCCGTGGGTCTTAAAGTTCTGAATAATATGAGCCACTGTTGTCACAGGAACTTCAAGCTGTTTAGAGATGGTCTTATATCCTTTACCTTTAAGATGTTTGTCTGTACATTTTTTTCGGATGTCCTGGGACAATTCTCTCCTTCGCTTTCTGTTGTCCATGTTCAGTGTGGTACTCACCTTTTCACCAAACAGCAGAGTGACTTAGTGATTTAAATAGGCAGACTGACTGATTATGAGTTTGGAAACACCTGTGATGTCAATTAAAGGACACACCTGAGTTTATCATGTCACTCTGGTCAAATAATTTTCAATCTTTTATAGAAGTACCATGGCCTACATTTGTCCAGGCCTGTTTCATTAGTTTGTTTTTTTTTTTTTTTTAATAATTATGCTCATCAACAATTCAAAAGTGATGGCTGATTTTGATTGTTTAATTTTCAATAAATTTTTATTTATTGTTACTTTTGTAAAGTTTGAGTGATTTCAGTGAGAATTGTGGTTTTGTGCTTCTTTAACTGAGGAGTACCAACAATTTTGTCCACGTGTGTATGTACAGTGTTCTTCTCGGTAAGTTAAATGACTTGTTGAGAGATTTCTAAAGACATTGAAATCATTTTTTATCACTGAATGAATTAAAACATAAGCTCCTCCTCTTCTCACTGCCGTTTTTTAGTTCTGTTCTTGCTACTGTCGTTGCTCCTACTCTTCTGTTATGGAGTTTATGTTAGACTCTTGAAAGCACAGCTTAGTGTTTTCCAGAAGACTGAAGCAGGGAAGATGCCATTTGCAGTAATCTATGGAGCTTTGTGGAAAGGTTCAGAGGACCCAACTCTGGCGATGGTAGCACTTTATGATGACATCATATAGGTGTCAGAAAGCGTTTGCATATTTTCTAATGGCAACTCTTTATTGAGACTTTTATCACACATGGAACAACATAACAGAAGGAGTTTCTGTTACTTTTGTTGCTTTGCTTCTCTATTGCTTTTAACAGAAAAAAAGGATCCATGATAGCCCAAAACCTCTCTCTCACTCAAACATCACTTCCCAAGGTGCAGGTGGAACTGAGATAGAGACTTAAAAGCAGTCTCCTTGTATTGCCTCTAGTCGGCGCATCTATGCAAGCATTTACTTCAAATCGTTTTGACTTAAATGAATGCTTGCTGCTTCTCTGCTGTTGTTTTTAACAGTATTCTATTGAACAGTAGGTGTTCTGTATACATGTGTGTAGTACAAAAACTGCACGAACTGTAACCAACTTATATGGTATGTTCAGGTATATGTATTCTTCCGACTCTTGAATCTTTCCCCCTCATCCACTTTCCTTTTAACACCCTCCTGTCCTGATGTAATTAATGCAAACTGGCCCATGGGAAACATAAATAAATAAATTCACTACTTCCATCTAGAGGAGGTGTTTTCAAGTTCATTCATTTGCACTCATGATTACCGTCTTCTTTTATATAAAATTCAAATTTTTAAGCTAATTAGAGTTCGATACTGCACTTTCTTCATGTGATAATAATTTCGCTCAATTAAATTACATAAAAATATCATACACCGCAAATATTGGAGAGTTGATTTTGGGGATGTTAATTACTTCTGAGGGCAGCACAGTTGCCTTCCAGTTAGAAGGTTGCCAGTTCAAGGCTCACTGGTGACCTTCCTGGAAGGTGTTTGGATGTTCTCCCCGTGCTTGTGTGGGTTTCCTCCGGGTACTCAGGCTTTCGCCACAATCCCAAAAAGATGTGTTTAGGAATAATCTAAAATCCCCTTAGGTGTCAATGTTTGAGTATGTGTTGCCCTGGAATGGACTGGGGACCTGTCCAGGGTGCACCCTCGCTTCTCGCCCGATGTGTGTTGGAGGCCCACGTGATCGAGAAAGGGATTAAGTGGGAAGGAAAATGAATTAACAAATTTATTAATTCCTTCAAAGTTTCTGTAATAGAGTATAAAGCCAGACTTGTGTCATGTAGTGATATGCTAATTTCTCAAATAGGCCATGTGCTTGTTGTTGAGTGAGCATATACATACACACATGGTGCTGAAAAGTGAGAAAATGATGCTCTTTGAAAATGTCAGAGTTTCAAGCCATTTAATATTCAAACATTCAATGTTTCTGGTTCAAAGTGTATACATCTTGTTTTTCATGTTTTGACTAAAATGCATTTTATAAATAAACAGGGAAAATGAAATTTGAATTTGTTATTATTTTGAGAGTAAAGTATCTTTTTAAAGAGTTCGTTTTTTACGTCACATAAAATTTAACTGGAAGACATTTAATGTCAAAATAACTCCTACAGTGTTCTAATCTAGAGTAATTGTTTCAGAAAAGTGTCCAATGTTCATATAAATGACTCCCACCAAAACACTCCTGTCCTCACAAGATATTTCCTATAACATGTTTTTGAGCATTTAAAAAAAACACACTAAGACAGAATAGAGAAACAGTGTTGCATAAAAATATTTATATTTATAATATATCCTATCTTCTATCTTGTTAAATCATTGATGATTATCATTGTGAGAAAAACTCACAATTGCAAAAGACAAACATAATTATTAATAATGACATTTCGTTAAAAGTACACAGTAAAATCTTAAGAGTTCAATTAATGATTTTATTTCATACATTTTTTTCCAAATCTGAAAATTCCATTTTGTAGTGTACCTTTTGTTTCCCTAAGGCTTGTTTCTCTGAGGCTTGCTAATCGTAAATGCTCATCATCACCACAGTCTATTTTAACTCTGTTTGGAGAGCATTTGGTTCCTCTCTGAATAGTGAATCTGCACATTCCTGTGCAGATTTGGAAAAAAATGAAGAAAATAAATAATTGAATAACTCGGTTTAACTCCACATATAGAGCGGGACAAAATACACTGTGAGTAGAGTTAATTTAACTCTTGAATTTACTAATTTACTGTGTAAATTGAGCATATTGGCTAATTCAGGAAAGTGTATCAAACCGGTAGCCCTTCGCATTAATCAGTACCCAGAAAGTAGCTCCCAAGGTTGGTGACCCCTGGTATACATGATGGGGGAGCCTTTGCCCTTCTTATAGCTGCCCAAATCGAGTCATAAACCCATATCAATAAACAAAACACATTTTATCACAGTTTTTGTTGTATGTCAGATATTTACCACAATACAAAGCGATAAACTACTGTTAAAAGATTACGCCATTTTTACGGGGTGAAATACAGCAAAAAACTGTGAATGACAGCGCTGTCTTTTAAGTCCCTCAAAGTGTCTGTTGGGGTTTCTGTTTGTGTCAGTCACTTTGTCATGACTCTCCCTTCTCTCATGTGCTCCACTAATTTCATTCAGCTGCTGTCACTTGATTGGAGATCAGGTAGTGCATGTGATCACCAATGTTTACATTTTACATTATAAAAACTGTCAGTGGGAAATAAAGCTGAATTTAAAAATACTAAAAATGGCAGGGTCTAATTTCATTTGCATTAGAGCTTTTACAATCGTTCACTTGGGAGGGAGGCAGCTATATCCTTTGAGCACCTCCTTTTTTCATAATAAAGGTTTCCTGCCATTTCTAATGCTTCATTGTGTGGTATTTGTTCACAGTAAAAAAAATCCGGTAAATTTACCTGGAAATTTTACAGCAAAATGCGATTTCGATTTAATAACAGCAAGTTGCTGTTTTTTCTGGAGTTTCAGTGGTTGCCCAACAACATTAGGTGCTGTAATTTAACTGTTTTGTACTAGGCAACATAAACAGTAACATTCTGTAAACTCAAACCACAGAATTTTGTGCCAGCTGCCAGGTGATTCCAGTTTTACGTTTTACAGTTTACCGTTGCTCCGATACGATGTTTCTTACTAAAAATTCACAGAATGTGTTTTGTATTGCATTATTTTGTGACATGATACAGGGGTGTGCAAAAGTTTGGATATTCCTGGTAAATATATCAGTAGTTTTTGAGAAGTGGTGACCCTTCCAGAATTTTATACTTAATCTTCTGCATGAATGATTTGAGCAGTGTTAAGCATCATTGTGTTGTTGAAAGTACCAGCCCTGGCTCCACTTCAGAATTTGCTGGTATTGAGTGGATTCATGTGACCCTCAACTTGGCCCCACAGCATGATAGAACCACCACCACATTGTACCAGAGAGGTAACAAGTGATTTTCTTGGATTGATGTGTTGTTTTACAAATAACTCTATTTTAGTTTCAATCGTTCACAGTCCTTTATATCCAAAACTAAGCTGGATTGTCAAAATTCCAAATGCATCTCTGCATTACTCATCCATACAACATCTCCTTGTGTTAAGTGAACTAAATAGTTTGGTCTGTGGGTTGACAGTTACTCTCATTCAAAACCTGACATTTTTCTTGGTCTCAATATATCTCGTGTTTTTCAAAATTCTGGCCAATGCATATGGAAGAAAAAGTGCTTGAAGCAGTGTAAAATGTTTAGGAGAGGTTCGCCTGATCTTCACATTGTTTTGACCTTGTCTTTGCTGTTTTGGGGAGATTGGATTTATTGTGAACTGTAAAGAAAAAATATTTGTCAAAAGTGGAGCATTGCCACAAAAAAAACTGTTTTAAATATAATTTATTAGTGGAAATTGTAAAGTAGTAAAACAATGCTCAAAAGGCGTCGGACATCTAAGGGTTAACTTGTTCCTAATTGAAGGAAAAATGATGTTTTAAAATGTATTTTCAAAACTAAAACAATGTTTTATGTGTATCAAAACTAGATCACGTTATCTTCTAATTCACTGAAAGCTTTTTGTATTGCATTTCCCCAGACAAATGGAAACATTGGAAAGAATTTGTATTGGTAAAGAATTTGTAAATGACTGGAAAGGTGTAATGTAAAAAGAAAAGATGCTCATCATAAAAGCTTGGATACCTTGTGCCTTGAGTGTTATGTCCCAGGTCATTTTAATGACATAACTAGTCGTTCGTTACACAATACTTAGCAAAATCCCTCTCTGGCGTGTTTTTGATGATGGAACACGAGGTGGGTTTTGCTAAAAATCTACTCCACCCCCTCGCCGCTCCTATAATTTGGGTGAATCCAGCTGGCAAAATTAAAATGTCAGTTTACGTTATTAAAGGCAGCAGGTTTTAATCATTGGCCGCGGGATCCGAATGTTGCTTTACTGGAGGGGGAGGGATTAAATTGTTTGAGCGGCCATCTCCGCTGAGCTCCGGACAGGGCCTTTGAACTCCTGCCCGCGGCCCATGGTGCGCACATTCCGGTCGGTGCGGGAGGACAGGTATGCAGCGTCGCCATGGGGTTGATGGAGTTTTACCAGGAGATTGACCCGGTCACACTCAACCTCATCATCCTCATCGCCAGCTACGTGATTCTTCTCCTGGTCTTCCTCATCTCCTGCATCCTGTACGACTGTCGGGGTAAGGACCCCATGAAGGAGGAGGTTTCGGAGCCGGTTGCCCCGCAACAGCAGTCGCCCATCCGGTTGGTGGTGATGCAGAACTCTCCCGCTTCTTCGAGGTTCAACGACCAGAACAACACGACGGCGCCCGGTTTCACGCCACTGACCCCGGACCTGCGTGAGAAGAGGACCACGCTCGTCTGATGCTAAAGACTTTTTAACTTCGGGATTGATTCAACTTTTTAAAAGAGGGCGAATGTTGATATTGGAACCTGGCCTGAGCTGAAACAGGTAAGGTTTACCCACCAAATGTTGCTCAACTGTGATAACTCAAATAATTAAATAAAATGTCAAACATAACTGTGATCTTATGATGAGTGAAAAGATAAATAAATACGTACCTAAAAAATACGAAACAGATCCAATATGTAAAAGAAAGATAAAATGTATTGGAGTTCACATAGTGGTACATTTTTTTATTTAAAAAAAACTTGCTTGTTCTGCACTCATGGCCATTTCAAACTGTGTATAAGAAAATGTGTATATTACAATATATAGTCAGTAATTTAAACGTATTGTTCTTGCATAAAAATGTCAAACGTTTCAAATGCGTTCCAGATACTTTTATCAGTATGGATTTAACGCAATCTGCGTTTTTCAGATTAGTGAATGAAAAAGTGTTTGTGGACGTGGCTGACGTGATGAATTCTTTTGAATCTAGGTCCATTCACAGGAACAAAGTATTTGATAGAAAAGGGATTATCTTCAGCAGCATCTATTGCGTCACCACTTTTGAGTGATGTCAACATTTAAGTCAACATACAAACTAAAGTGCACCTTTTGACGCTATTATAGACATATTCAATAAGTATTAGGAAAATCCTTTGTGGATATGCTGGAATACAACAATATGTGCTGTTAACTGTATTATTATTAAAATACGCAGTTATATGAACATAAATCCATAAAGCACTGAAACGATCACTTTTCAAAAGGGTATTAACCAATTTTGTTTTTAAAGTAATTGTTACATTACTGGAAACTCGGTTAATGTAAACTCTATATTATAATTGCATTATACTTCAATAAACATACCAGAAATAAAAATCGAAAAAAGAATGAGGACTGGTTTAATCCTTTGATCTCTCAGTCTCTCAGAAAATTGTTAACTACAATGTTTTAGCAATCCACCATATCTCTGTGCTTTTCTTGTAAAAAATATATTTTAACAGTCAAAACATGCTTGTTACTTCTCTGTAAATTTACCAAAATACGAAATCTAAATATCCAGATATATAAATATTCTTGTTATAAAAAAAAACATATACAATGGCCATTTTTTGGTTGTATATATATATATATATATATATATATATATATATATATATATATATATATATATATATATATATATATATATATATATATATATATATATATATATATATATATATATATATATATATATATATACTTCATTCAAATGAAATGGTGTCATTAAATACTTCCATTAAAATCCAAAATTGACACGTTAGTATCGCTTTTGTCTGCCATTTTCACTCTATTATCTTTGCTTCACATTTTTAAATAGAAAGCATTCACATTAGCATTATGTAACAACTTGTGACACCAAATGTGATTCGGCCACTGGATGCTCAGTCAACGAAACCATCATTAATGTCCTTGTCTCTTCTCTTCTGTTCTATTCCAGAGCCCCCTGTCTGCACTCATTAGTTTATTGAGGAAATTTCATCATGGAGATGGAATTATTTTATCCTCTGGACACTGGATAGAAGCCAAAAGACAGATGTGTTTGCCCAAACAGGGCTAATGTCTGGACACGTGGGCAGTCACCGCGTTATCTGACATTGCCATGACAATCATGGTGTGATTATGTGGACTTATAAGGTGCATAAATACCACAAATGTCAATGCTTGATTAAAAAAAATAGATGTTAAAAATTTTTACAAGGGATTCATGTGAAACATAGATGTGAAAAAATAGGATCACATAACATATTCCTCAACAGAGACAAGGAAATATTGTTATCTGAGAGACTAGTTGTCTGTATTCTGTTGGGGTTTCTTCAATGTTTTACACATTGGGGGTCAACCCCTTGTTGGGAATTGGACCAATTAAGGCTTGTTAAACACATTGGGAAAATAGCTCAGCTGTTCTGACAGGAAGCTGGTGTCAGAGAGCTTTCCAAGCAAATGTTTTCGTTCTTTTTCTAGCATTCCAATTTAACCGTATACCTGTCACAGCAGCGTATAGTTATGTTAGTCTGCAGCCAAACCTTATTAGAGCATATATTTATAAAGGAATGGCTCCCATTGCTGGTTGAATTTGTACTGTTATTGAGCCTTTTCTCTGTTCCAGTGTCTTGATATTAAAATAAGCGATAACAAGGGGAAGTTAGTGGATTTTGTTCCATTTCTATCACTTACCCCTACCCCCTAGCCTTTAAACCGAGACCAAGAGGAAGGTAAACATGCCCCCATGAATCTGGACACCCTTACAACGGAGTATCCATCAGTCAAGGGGTTCTGAAGCATCAGCAAATGCATAATTCCTGGGAGTTTGAAAAGTTACAAACAGAATCGAAAGAAATTTCACACACGAGTTATATGTGGCATCCTGATAATGGCACAGTATTCCTGTAAAACAAGCTTTTGCTGACCTTTGTATGGCCATTTGACCAAGGTTTTTTGTAATTAAAAAATGTTTTTAGATGAGAAAATTACCACATTTACGGCCGTGCTGGTGGCCATCTTTGCCCTTTTTTTAAGCGTGGTTCAAGTCAGCCAGTTTTTTTACAAATACGTTCAAAAATATTTGGGACACCCCTTCCCCTCACATGAGCATGCTAAGATAGTGCTAAGTGACAGAAATGAAACTCAGCCTTGACCGTTAGAAGTCTGGGGCCTTTTGGGGCATTTTTCCTACTTTACTCTGATTTTTACTTTTGCTCTAATTTTTTTAACCATTTTTTTAGCAATGCTTATATAATTTTTAATGGTTAAAAATTATAGCTAATTTTTGCACATTTTTTTCATTACCTTACACAATATGTCTATAACAAGTAATATAAATTCAGACTAAATATAAATACAATTCCCCTAAAAAAGCAAAGACATCATCAAAACAATGTGAAAATTGTATAAACTGATGCACCTCTCTTAAACATTATACACAGTTTTGTGCCAGAACTTTGAAAAACACAAGCCATATCACAGGTCTTGTACTTCCAAGGGTTATACGTTCTTTTCACCACTAGATGGCACCAATTTGGGCTCTGTTAAATGAAACCGAAAGACTGCATTTTCTCACATTTTAATTTGAATTATAATGTGATTTAGTCCTGTAATATTTGTTTGAATCTAAAAAATATCAAAACTAATAACATTTTCGAAACCTACAAATTATATTTGAAAAAATTAAATGAACCAAAATTGATACTTTCCCTCTGAGTAAAAAAAAGTGAGGTTTGTGCACAGTTTTAAGTAAATTCAAATGTAATTTTGAAAAGAATATTGCTTTGACTCTTTTTAGGATTTAGGCTTCAAAAGTCAGCCCTGAAAATGAGTAAATGATTTAGAAAGCTGGTATAGACGTCAGTGGTAGATCTCCATCTGAAAGATACTACTCTTGACCATCTGCTGGAATGAAACCGAGAGCCACAGGGGAATGTTTCAAAAAATGAGAGGGACGATCATGACGAGGAGAGAACACAAAGGAAAAGGAAGATGTGGCATAGTTGAGAATGAGCTGAAAAATACAAGGGAAATAGGATGAGTGTGAGGATGAAAAGAGGAAAAGAAAGAGAAGGAGGACGAACAGTGTTAGGTTTGTGCTTACAGTGACCCGTGGTCTCTCTCTTTTGCTTTCTCTCTGTCATGGACTACAGCAGCGACTTACCAGGACAGGATTACCCTCAGATCCCAATCTGCTCCCTGTGCATTTACAAATGGCTTTATATAACTCCCAGGCTATTTGATAAATGCCACATAATCCCGCAGGAAGTCATCAGCGTGTGTGCATGCGCGTTCCTGACCAGCTCCAGGATGTCTGCCCTCAACACATTGAAACAGAAGCCGAGGAAGCGAGAAGGAATTTTATGCGTTTGTATTCAATTGAGCATTTCATTTATTACAATAATTATTTTTTATTGTTACAAAAACAAAACGTGTTTGATTAAAGTAACAGTACTTATTTAAATTTTTAATAACACATTAAAGGGAATTCCGATAATTAAGAGAATTTTTAACATATTTTACTTAAAAGTCATTTGTTGTCTAAATGAGAAACTTGAGTAAAATGTATCAAGAGACAAACAGTGATATTTGAGAAGTAAAATAAGGTCAAAATGGTATACAGAAAGTGTGCAAGAATTATTTAAACACAATTTGTGCATAAATAAAATAACTCAATATTTTGGGAATCCATCTTTTGCAGAGTTAACAGCCTGTAGAGCAGGGGTGTCAAACTCTTTTTCACAGAGTGCCACGTTAGCATCATGGCTGTCCTCAAAGGGCCAGATGTAACTTATAAATGTAAAACAATGTAATCCAATGAAATGTAAAATAAAAGTAACTACTCCTTAATGTTAAATAACTCATTATTTATAACTTATTCAAGTGACAATTCAGTTACATAGAAACAATTGTATGCTTGTTGTTCTAATATAAATCCTTTTGATTAGTCAGCTTATCAAAAACCACATAACTCCATTAATGAAGAATCAAACTGTCCCAATCCCAATCCTAGATCAGAGTAAAAAATTGAATCCTGTCCAAAACGTCTGAATAGTCTTTCAGTGTCGATTTTACAAGTTGTTTTATTTACAAAGGTCTAGGTCTTTTTATTCAGCTGTGGAATATTGTAGAGTAGTTCCTGTCCAGCTGAAGACCTTAGCAAAAGATAAAAATAAATTAAGGAATATGTTGTAGGAATCAGGAGCAGTTTTAAAGCAGTATGATATAACGTCAAAAATTACACTATACATATATAGAAAAACATTGTTGGGAATAAACCATGTAAATAAAAACGTTTTACATATGACTGTGATTGAGACTGTGACGCCCCCTGCTGTTGCTGTTTGTGTTTCAAAACTCACAGGGGCTCTCGATGATGGTATAAACATCTTTTACTATTTACAAGTGTTTTGGTACTGAAATCGAACAGTTTAGTGTGCCAAAAATGGCGGAAGAATGCAAGGCAATAAGGAAAAAAAGACGCACTTGCGCGAATGCGGAAGAAGAATCACGGACAGAATACGGTAAAAAAAAACGTTCAAACACTAATAAATCACCTAAGACGATGCCTATGCTATTATATAGTTTTTTTTTCGTTTGCGTTTTTTTTTTATAGACACTCCAAATTTGTAAGCTCTCGCGGACCACATTAGATTACATGACGGGCCTTGAGTTTGACACATGTGCTGTAGATGCTTTTTAGTTTCCAATTAGAGTCTGGATTCTGGGAGAAGAATTTTGGACCATTCTTCTTTACAAACCATCTCCAGTTCAGTCAGGTGGGTAGGTTTCCGAGCCCCCCTTCGGACTGTTCAGATGATTGTTCTGCAGAATCTGCTGACTCTAAATGGAATCCATGCAACACTTAACTTTAATAAGATTACAATTCCCTGCACTGGCCCCACAGCATGGAAAAATGTTGTTTTTCCGCCATGCACAGCTCCCTTTGTTTTGCCCAAAAGTCCACAGCACCTTATGCCAAAATGACTCAAACGACTCAGTGGCTTTACTCATCCATCTGCAGCAAGATGATGTTGTAGGTCTTTGTAGCTGGTCTGTGGGTTGCCCGTGACCACCATCCCTGATCATCTAGTTTTCACCATCCCGTATTTCTGCTTATCTGAGTTTTTCTTGGTCTATTTCAGGCTTAACTAGAACTGCGCCTCTGGTCTTTCAATTCCTCAAAATGTTTCTACCATTTGAAGCTAAAATCTCAGAGAGCTTTCTGTATCTTTCCCCTAAAAAAGAAAGGTTAATTTTAAAAGATCTTAATCATTATATTTTATGGTGAAGTGTAGTTTCAGAGACTGGAAACAAACAATAAAGGCACTTTTTCCAGTGTTTTTTGCAGATTTTATCAATATTTTAAATGGCATTGCTTAAATTTGCAACAAGTCTTTTGCTTTATTTATAAAATTTGCTTAGTAATAAAATGTATTTATGAAGGAATTATAAGGCTTACTTATACATATAAAGTCCCAGGGACAGAAATGGCAGCCAATCGGTAGAATGGCTTAAATAAAGTTTCGCTTTAAATCCAACATTATTTCAGAAATATTAGTATGAAATTTTAAGGATATAAATCCAATATATACTTATAGAGAGACTGCATCTTCTTTATTATAAGAATTATGCTCAAATGCCACTTGACATTTTAAACTGAAGCTGGTAGCATCAGTGTAAAAGATGATTTCCAAGGGAGGAGCTCCGATTGTTTATTATGAGGAGGAAAAGAAAAGAGCTGAACCCTGTAAACTCCTGACTGTGAGAACCTCCAGTTCTCAGCTTTGCGCGTTCGACATACATCACCCAGTAATTGAGTAGAGAGCGCCATCTTGTGGTACGAATAAGAATCTTCTCTTAAAATTTCGACTCTGTCCTGGACTTTTAGTTTCGATCGCAGCAGTGGTTTTGCAGTGTTCAAAATATTTGTGGATATATATTTCTAAATAATCTTTTTTTTAATGAAATTGAAACGACACCGAAATCATTCAAGTGGCAGTTTCACTCTCGATGGATCAAGCGACGGTTCATGCACTTCCACAATTTGACCACTAGAGGCCGACTCCAGGCCTCACCGGTTAAAAGAAGTGTGAAAATGCTTAACTTCAAAAACTAGCTTTTTACACCCTTTCCACCCCTGGCTCCATAATGGTTTTCAACTTGTATTGTATTATTTAACTTTCTCAAAAGATTTTCCTCTGGGAGGTTTCCCACACAATCCCTAAAAAATCCCCGCACAATTTAAAAAATAACAGTTCCAAATGTGTTTTATTTACAAGAGCTTCCGCAAGCCTAGTCGCTCTTTCAGAATATCCTTGCTCTAGCAACCCAAAGGTTGGATCAAGAACAAATATGGATATTCCTCAAGAAAATTTGGATAAAACTTCTTGCCAAAGGCATAGATGTAACTATTTTTCAATGTAAAAAAAACAACAACATAGTTTTCCTAACTATTAGTTATAGGTAACCACAGAGCAACTAGTGTACGAAAAATCTCTGGGCTGCAATGATTAAAAAAAATAACACTGACATTCACATTTGATTGGCTGTCATGCTGTAGGGTTAAGCTATTGCTTTAGACCTGTGGACTCACTTCAGGTATTACAATAGAAGCCGCCAAAACGCACATCTTTTACTACTAAGCAATTAATTTCACTATGCTTTTCAAAATTTATTGGTAAACTAATCAAAATACTTACATTGGCTTATCACCTGCAATGTTCCTGTAACACATTAAGGTAGTGTTTTGGCTCAGTGGTAAATACCACTGATGTTGTTTTAGCGCACATGAGACCCGGGTTCGAATCTACCTTTTGCCAATCTTGCTGAAACACATTCGGATGTCTTAGCTTTCATGTTTAAGATCTTATAGTGAGGGTAAAAAAATTATGCTTTTCAGCTGTCTTGTATTACTGAAACCTAACAAATAAATTGTTTGTGTTTGCACAATAGTAAAATACCTGAGAGGCATGTATATAAATATAACCACTAGTTAAAGGTGCCCACACCAAGTACCTGACAATACATGAAATACAATGAAAATAAAGTTGTTTGCTACCGTTCAAAACACATTAATACAACAATTACAAGCAAAGCGGCCAACATGTGAAGTTTTATATATAACACAACTGAGAGGATCGTGTGTGGGATGGGAAGGACTCCCCAGTTGAATGTTGTAAATGAACCTTTTCCCATTATAGGGACTAAATGTATTTGCTTTGTGTATTCTGCTATCAACTGAGTGATGTTGGTAATGCCATCAATATCATGGCATGTACACAGAGCAGAAAATACCTTGCTAGAAATTGTGAGTTCTGAAAAAAAACCATCCAGTAGAAAAACTGCTTTGTGACAATCTGAGAACTTCCTGAAAGAATTAAAAAAACTCCTTCACACTGATATTTAAATTCTGAGGATTGAAATGGCTTTTTTTTATTTGCGAATTCTGTTGGAAAATAAATACCTCCTTCTTTATTCTTTAAAAGAAAATGTGGCCATCTTTCTTTTATTAAAGAAATATATATATCATGGAAGACCTGAGAAATCATGGAGACCTGAGAAAATCAATGTTAATACTTGGTACAGTAGCATTGGTTTGTGATTACAGAGGTCAAACGCTTCCTGTAGTTTTTCACCAGGTTTGCACACACTGCACGAGGGATTTTGGCCCACTCCTTTGGCTCACTCATTGAGGTTTCTGGGCTGTCGCTTAGACATACAGAGTTTGAGCTTCCTCCAAAGGTTTTCAATTGGGTTTAGGTCTGGAGACTGGCTAGGCCATGCCAGAACCTTGATATGCTTCTCACGAAGCACTCCTTTGTTCTCCTGGCTGTGTGCTTCGGGTCATTATCATGTTGGAAGACCCAGCCTCAACACATCTTCAGTGCTCTAACTGAGGGAAGGAGCTGGTTCCCCAAAATCTCGCAATACATGGCCCTGGTCATCCTCTCCTTAATACAGTGGAGTCGCCCTGTCCCGTGTGCAGAGAAACATCCCCAAAGGGATGGTGTTCTTGGGATGGTACTCATCATTCTTCTTCTTCCAAACACCCTTAGCGGAATTATGTCAAAAGAATTCTATTTTGGTCTCATATGACCATGTGACTCTCCCTTGACTCCTCTGGATCATCCAAATGGTCTTTACCAAACTTAAGACTGACCTATACATGTGCTGCTAAAAGCAAGGGAACCTTCCGTGCCATGCATGTATGATTTCAAACCATGTTGTCTAAGTGTATTACCAACAGTAACCTTGGTAACAGTGGTCCCAGCTCTTTTCAGGGCATTGACCAGCTCCTCCCGTGTAGTTCTGGGCTGAATCCTATACTTTCTTAGGGTCATTGAGACCCCACGAGGTGAGATCTTGCGTGGAGCCCCAGTCCAAGGTAGATTGACAGTCATGTGTAGCTTCTTCCATTTTCTAATGACCGCTCCAAGAAAAATTCGAGATATGAACAACCACAAACAGTTCTGCTCTATTATCTCTCTATTTACAAATCCAACTATATAATATGATTCTCTTAGTTGAGGTAAAAAAAGTGAAAATATGAATTGTGGAGCTACGGTGAGATATCGGAGATGAAATCTGAGAAACAAACAGTCGTAAACTTTTATTGATAGCTAGAAGAACTATGCACAAAACAAGCATTCCCCACTCAGAGAACAAGAGATGTCTTCTTTAATATTTCATGTCTGAGAGCACAATCTTCAGCACTGCTCCCTAGAGGCTGCAAGATGGTACAGTCTCAAAGCGCAGTCGGGATTGTATGTCTTCTTTTCACTATTTTATTTTAATATCATTTGAAGACTTTCTTTACTTAGAGAGGCTTTCCTTGTTACGTCATGTCTTTACTTGATTTTTACCTGTATTAGTGTCTACTTTACATGTGTCTCTGTGAGGTGTCCTGAAAGGCACCAGCAAATAAAACAAATTCTTTTTTTTTTAATATAAATTTAAGTTAATATCATGACACATCACATCTTATGTTATAATATTTATTTTACAGTTTTTCTCGATTGGTTTGGCTCATTTCTTGAAACCGAGATGACATTCTCAAAATAACATGGACAAATCTCCAAACCACCTTGCAATTGTTCACAACAGAATGTCATTTTTCATTGGTTTTATCAAATTGCAAATGCTTTAGTACATTTCTCAAGTGACTCTGTGCTTTTTTTCAAATGATTATGTACAAGTAGCTACAGTTATCACAATGAGCCCACATTTAGCACATTTTCCAAATAAACAGATCTTGCTGATCTAAACTGATTAGTTGATTTTTCAGTGAAATGGTTACTCTCTCCAAAACATATCAGCATGGTTTCATTGTGTAAGTCATCATATGCACAATTGTCTGTTCAACTGTCAAAATTAGTCAATGTCATATCAAAAAAGATAAAATACCATGAAAGAATTTCTTAGAACATTTGATAAATGTATGACAGCACTTAACAATCAATCAGGTGAAATTAGAACTACAGTAACGAAGGAGCAGTTTCCCACATCTCAGATGACCAATCAAACAGTTTGTTTAGTTACCTGACAGGTGTAACAGAGAGCAGCACGTCGATGGCCAGGAGGATGAGGATGGTGGCCAGGAAAGAGAGGTTGACAATAGCGACCACTGAAAATATTACTCTATATATAGTTCTGAAACTTTATTTACAGTATGGTAGGCTGGAGTTTTTTTTTGTTTTTTTTTTTTGTTTGTGTTTATAACTGTTCACATTTACAGAATCTTGTATATGTTTTCTTTTCACAGTATGTTCTCTAATGTTAACATTTCTTTGTACAAATGAAAATGTTTACAGTTTCCTTGAGTATGAGTGGTTTATTGGAGGCTGATTTTACTGTAAAATCTTTTCGTTTTATTCATAGTGGTATTCTGTTACTAGACTTGTGCCTCAGTGACAAAACGTCTAAGCATTTTGACTTGCAGTGCTTAAACAATGCCAAAGGTATAATGCATTTTGGGGGCACAATTTATATGAGAAGGATGTTTAGATTTGACACATGGATAAACTGTTTTGGGAGAGATATGAGCTTTTGCAGGGGATCCATGGTGTTGTGCTAAACCATCCAGGTTATTTTGACAAAAGCACTATATGAATGCACATGTGCCAAGGCAATTGAGAAGGATCTGTGCTATTTTGACTCTACTGACCTTTTATATGGAAAAGGAATCTGCTTTTGAAGCATGGACGAAGAGTTTAGGGAAAGATATTTCATTTTGCTAGTGAGCTATAATGTTGAGCAGAACTGTAAGACTGTTTGGCCAAATGACCTTATGGTTTTGAGAATGTCATCTCGGTTTCAAGAAATGAACCAAACCAATCGAGAAAAACTGTAATGTATTGTGATGTCTGTCTTCTTGTGATCAGACTGTATGGTATATATACTACGGTATATAGTAAGAAATTTAACTCACAAGATGACATTATAACTTATCGTAGAGCATTATAAAGTAAAAAAATAAAAAGAAATATTGGGAAACATACATCATTGCACGCTTAATTATCACCAGACTGAATAGCATAATAAACTTTTCCCAAGCATTTTATTCTTATTTGGATAAGCAAAACAGGAATAAGCAATCAATGGGATTACAACAAACAGCAAATATTTTATACATTCAATTGTCTGAATATTTTAATATATTCAATAAAGCCTAACTGTCATAGTTTTAATAAGAACCAATATCAAAAAATGTTAACTTAAGCAAGTTTGGCAGACACATTAATACCATGTGAGGAATAATTCAATAAACCAACGTGGACCAAAAGAAACCATGCATAAATTGTAATGCACATGAAATAACAGAACAACTTTGAAAGTAACGTTAACCCATGATCATAAATTAATGCCCATTTGTCTGCCGAATTTAGGCGTAGTGTGCTGATAAAATATATTACACAATCAAATTAGTCATATATAATCAGATATTCATAAGAAAATACTGTACAAAACCAAGAATAACGTCATAAAAACATTTGTAAAACCTTGTTGTTTTTCATATAATTTGGTCTGTGTTGAAGAGTCAAAGTAAAACACACGGTACACATTCTTCTCAATAAAGAAAACAAAAGGCAGCATTAGGTTCATTGCTAGCATATGACTAACTTTGTATTTATAGAAATGTACCGTTAAGTGTGAAGCAATATTTTTATACATAAAGTCCATCTCCATTAATTGTTTCAACATAAAAGGATTGATGTGGTTGTTCTGCTAAACGTTTTACAGAACTAGCCCAACAATGTCTTAAGGAAAAATGAACGCTAACCATTTTAATGCTAACTTGATTCACTCATGTTAATTCAGAAATGGGATGTGATTTATAAAATTAAAATCGGTTTAGGGATTTAAACATTAGTCAATAATGTTCCTTTGCAGTCAAAGGCTTAGCTAATAGCAAAGTGTTAGCATGCTAGCAACGTTTGCCTGATTCACTTCCATGTTAATTGTGTAAAAAAGAAAACCATTACCGTTTAAAGTGAATTTGCTTCACGTTGTGATTAATAACGCGTGAAATAAATAAATATAGTTTTGTTCCTACATAAAGTAGTCAACAGCTATAAGTATGACGATCAATCAAACAGACCTTGAGCAATCCGTGGGACTGCCACCAGCACATCATATATTCTGTGAAGGTTTTAAGCTTATTACCTTGAGGTTTAATAGAAAATTTTTACCTTTTTTAATTCAGATTTTTTTAAGATTCTGGTTTATTTATTTTGTTCTTAACTTGCCCAGATGCTTGTCCATTTAAATCCACCAACCTCAAACCATTCGCCTACACCTTGGCGTAGGTCTATAAGCAGTGTTCCCAAAGGTATTTTTATTAAAGGGCTTTGGTTTGTCAAACAATCACCTTCACGTTCAGAACAGTTTTTTAAGCTTAGAAGTATAAATAGCATATATTAAAATCTGGACCACTCAAAACATTATTTATCTTTCTCTTGAGCCAGTTCGTTTCAAGTTCTTCATTTAATTCAAGCTCTGGATTTTTTTGTGTTGATTCAAAGTAATATCTTATTGTTATTTTAAGTTTTGAGACTGTGGATTCTGCAAATGTTATTTTTATAACAAGTTTCGGGAGGAGCTCATTAAGACTGACTAGGCTTTACTGCAGGTCGTATCGGCATATTTAACCCTTAGAAGTCTCTGCGCGCATCGGTTCATTCGCCAGTCACGTTGTCTATTTTGAATTAAGAAGGTATGACGCAACACAGCTATTGTTTCCTTATGATTTGGAATTTCATTTGTAGGTTTTACTCTGAAAGACCAATGGGTGTGCACAGCCTTTCTGCTTAAAATATAGACATTATGCATGTTCACGTTCAAGTTCATTTCAAAGAGTTTGGGGTAGACAACAATTACTTTACAGAAATGGGCGTTTGTATTGTAAAGTAGTGGTGACACATGCACATCAACTTCCTTGTGACTTTACCTTGCTCCAATCTGAAGCCCAACCCTCTCCAACTAAAAGCTTCTGAGCTTGCAACACATCTTTACAACGAACATAACCTTTACTTCTGGAACTTGATGATTGCACACTCTATGAGTGCCTGTGATTGTCTGTATGTAGCCATCTTTGCCTACTATATATTTTCAACTCATTCTTGCTACATTCTGTTCTGTCTGTGAGAATGACATCTGTACAGAAATACAAATCCTAAATTAGCTGAGCTCAGGTTTCGACCGCTGAGTTATTACTACGTTTGTGGACAAATACTACAACACAGTACACAAACGAGTAACAAGGTTGGCAAACATTGGTTATGTTTCCTTCGAGAAAGAGGGTGAGCAGTTCTTTGTGAGACGTATAAAATAACCACACTATGAAACGTTTCTGCCTTCTAAGGTGCCAAGAACAGACAAGATAAGGGTTGGCTGGAAAACTGCTCCAGCAGATTCCAACCCAATAACATTGTCCTTCAAACAGGAAGGGCGCTAGGTAGGGGAACTCGTTGAGCACCCTAGAGTCCTCACAGGGGGCCATGCTGGGATTCATATTTGGTTAAGATGTTTTTGCACCTCCCCAGCTCTTTCCGAAGCTCTGAAACTTCCTGTCGTAGAGCGCCGTTCTCTTTCTCCAGGAAACCAGCCCGGATTGCAATCTGATTTTCCTTCAGGCGCCGGGCGTCCCGTGACCTCTTGGCTGCCATGTTGTTCTTTCTGCGCCGGGCCCAGTATTTGTCATCCTGCTCAAAGGAGAATGAAACAGAATGCAGAATAAAAGGGTGGGAAAGAGGCAGCAATTCCTAGTTATATTTTACT